>OZ018401.1:32934274-33205078 GCA_963969585.1 Drosophila helvetica | reverse complement strand
CATCAATAGCCGAGTCGATATAGCTATGTCTGTCTGTCCGTCAGTCCGTCCGTCCGTCCGTCTGTCCGTCTGTCCGTCTTCATTAGCGCCCATAGCTCAGAGACTATAAAAGCTAGAGGAACACAATTTTGTATCCAGACTCCTGTCCTATCGCACTGTTACAAGTGTATTTCAAAATTTCAACCCGCCCCCTTCCGCCCACTCCAAGGACGAAAATTTGTGGCATGCACAATTTTGAAGATACAAGAAAACTAAAAACGCAGAATCATAGAAAATAAACATATCTATCAGATTGTTGAATCTGGATCAGATCTGATGATAAATGTAGCCACAATGAAGAAAACTATTTCGAAATGCATCGTTCCCTCTCGCTCTCTCTCACACACAGGGGTAGGCGCTATGCCTGATCGAATTTTTTGACGCCTAGTTCTCAGAGACTATAAGAGCTAGATCAACCAAACTTTCTATCCAAGCTCCTGTGATATCAAACCGAGACGAGTTTGTTTTAAAATTTGGCCACGCCCCCTTCCGCCCCACAAAAGATGAAAATCTACAATTTTGAAGATACGGGAAAACCAAAAACGCAGAATCATAGAAAATTACTATATCTATCAGAGTATTGAATTTGGATCAGATCGGATCATAAATATAGTCAGAAGGAACAAATGAAATTTTAGTGGCCTTCCAAGCGCAGACTCATTCCCTCGCTCTCTCGCACACAGCCGTGTATGTATATGTAGGAAGTAGATTTAGACATGTAGAAAAGACAGATGTAAAAAACGTATGTAAACAAAAATGGAAATAATATATATAAATCTCCGAAAAGGTTGACTTAAATTTTTTTTGTCTTTTTTGGCTAAAACTAAATTTATCCCTTTTGCGAGCATGTAATAATGTAATTTATTACAAGCTCACATACATATATACTGACTGAGTATCGGGTATAAAGTAGAGCCGCGGCGGTAGACGCGGCTCACAACGTTCCCCCTCGTTTTGTATTAAAGCATGTTTTTAATATGATTTATTTATTTAATTAGTTTATTATTTTGTTAATAATTTTCCACATCTAAGACAAAGAATATTCATCAATACTCTCATATGTGTCAACGTCATCTTTATTATCGTTGTGGGGATAATGGTTTTTATCCCCGATCGGCCGAATAATTATTTCGAATAAATAAAGACACGGCGCACAAATAAAATTACAAAGCTCTTTAATGCGTGAAATCAGAATTGCAAGGGTCTCTTGCTTGCCCTTTACATTATATCATTGCCGCTCCGATCGCTGAGCGCAGCTTCGCTCGGAAACATAGATAAACATAGAACATAGATGACAAAGAGCGAGCTTTGAGAGAGGGCAAGCAAGCAAAAGCTTTAACAAAAATATTGGCAAACATATTACATCTAACTTTGGTCGTACAAATATGCTGCTGAAGGCCAATTATTAGCTGCTATTTGGCAAGCAACTAATTGGTGGGGGTCTGCCCCGAACATGCATCCCCCGTTGGAAGGCAAAGGCTTTCAAGAGATCCATCCTGAAGGGGCAGGACCGCTATCTTTCCAACGGCCCTTTTGAATAGGCCTCTTTGGGTGCGGATGACGGCTACTCTGATGGTTCCATCTTTTCCTGGGATGACGCTCTCAATGCGGCCGAGTGGCCACTTTAACGGTGGCAGCGTTTCTTCCTTGATCATGACGAGCGCTCCTGGCTTGATATTTGGAGACGATGACCGCCACTTGCCCCGCTCCTGAAGAAGTGATAGATACGCAGTACTCCATTTTCTCCAGAAAGCCTGCTTCATTTGGCACAAACGCTGCCATCGACTCAGAAGGTTGACCCGGATATGCGTCACGTCTGGCTCGTCGAATGCAGCACTTGGTGCTCCATTAAGAAAATGGTTTGGCGTGAGCACATCCAGATCGTCAGGACTTTCTGTAATTGCATAAAGTGGTCGAGAGTTTAGCAAAGCAGAGATTTCACAGGTCAGGATCTGAATTTCATCAAGGGTGAAAATGTAGGTGCCAACGATGCGATGAAAATGATATTTGGCTGCTTTCACAGCAGCCTCCCACAAGCCCCCAAAGTGAGGTGAGCGAGGGGGGATGAACTAGAAACGCATAGATTCGATACAGCCAACGTATGAGGATCACTGAGGAACAGCTGCCGAAGTTCCAAAAGTTAATTTTTTGCTCCTACAAAATTGTTCGCGTTGTCTGACCAGATTATTCGAGGTTTGGGGCGCAGACTTATAAAACGTCTCAATGCTGACAAAAAAGATTCTGTGGACAAATCCCGAACAACTTCCAAGTGAGTCGCTTTGGTGCTGAAACATACGAAGACAGCGATATAGCATTTGATTGGAGGCCTGCTTCTGACTTCCGACTTGTAATAAAAGGGTCCACAAAAATCAACGCCCGTTGTTTGGAATGCTGGATTAGTCCTTACGCGATCTGCAGGCAAACTTCCCATGATATGCTCCCTCAGCACTGGCTTCAACCGAAAACGTCGAACACATCTGCGAATGATGCCTGCCACATATTTGCGTCCGCCGATAGGCCAGAATTTTTGCCGAAGCAATCCTAGCAATCCTTGAGCTCCTGCATGGAGAAATTTTTCGTGAAAAAATACGATAATATAGACAGTGACAGGAAGCCCCTTGGGCAGCAAGATTGGGTGTTTTGCGTCGTAGTCCAAATCGGGATTTTGCAGTCGGCCTCCAACTCGAATCAATCCAAACCTGTCCAGAAATGGATTCAGTGAGGCCATCGTGCTTTTTGGTGGTAAAGACTTCTTGTTGGTGAGAGCTCCTATCTCTTCCGAAAATTGTTGTTGCTGTATTGCCCTTATGAGTAAATGCGTGCCGTTCTTGATTTCGCTTACGGTAAGTTGTCCTCTCGACTGCGGTAAGCTTTTTTCCTTAAGACTGCAAAATCGATATATATAAGCAAACACGCGCTGCATTGATCCGAATGAGTTTTGAAATTTGCAATCGTATGATATATCCCTTTCCTTTGAAACAATTAATGCTAAACGACGAAGTTCTGGTACATCAGTTGGCAATTGCAAGCCTGCAGGCCAGTCTGAGCTCGCACGAAGCAAAAATGGAGGTCCAGAAATCCAAAGGCTGTTATCCATTAGTTCAGTAGGCGTGGAGCCACGCGATATGATGTCGGCCGGGTTCAACTTCGTGGGCACGTGATGCCACGTCATTCCAGCAGTGAGCTCCTGTATCCGCTCAACCCGATTAGAGACAAATATATTAAAATTCAATGGTGATTCCCGAATCCAGGCAAGAGCTATGGAAGAATCCGACCAGCAATGCACTTGGCATGGGACCGATAATCCCTTAATTATGGTGGAAACTAGTTCAGCTAATACGAGGGCAGCCGATAGCTCAAGCTTAGGGATAGTCATCCTTTTCAAGGGTACGGCCCTGGACTTGGAGCATAAGAGATAACTTTGCACAATACCAAGAGCTTCCGAACGCATGTACACACACGCACCATATGCTGCCTGGCTCGCATCACAAAACGCATGCATTTCTAGTCTGGCTTGTTGTCGAAGCACGTAACGTGGAAATTTGAAGTTCTTGACTATCGACAACTGCGAAGTTAGCTCGTTCCGCGCCGTATGAAGATCCTGGGGCAGACTTTCATCCCAGTCCAACTTGAGGTTTTCGTTCCATAACGACTGCATAAATATTTTTGCCTTTGTGATAATAGGAGAGATGAGTCCTAAAGGATCGTAGAACCTAGCTAGCGTAGAAAGGACCGAACGCTTCGATATTGGACCTGCGGCGGCTGCGACATGAGCAAAACTAAACAGAAGGTTGTCCGTGGTGGGATCCCAGACTAGACCAAGGGCTTTAGTGACCTCTGTCCCGTCGTGAAGAGTAAGGAACTTTTCGCGATCCGCCTCAGACTCGCCTTCCAAAGCAGCGACTTCATTTGAGCACCATTTACGTATGGGAAAACATCCATTCGAAAGTAGCTCCTTTACCTGATGACGAATCTCAATGACCGACTCAATGCTGTCACCTCCTGATATGAGATCATCGACATAAAAATCTCTTCGAACAATGTCCGCACCAAGCGGAAAATATGACTCCTCATCATTTGCCAATTGATGCATAGCACGAATTGCCAAGAAGGCGGCAGGTTTGGTCCCATAAGTGACAGTCTCCAATTTGAACATTTGAATCTCCTCCTTCGGGTCGTTACGCCATAGGATGCACTGCACATGCTGATCGAGATGAGAGACGCATACACAGCGGTACATTTTGCAGATGTCGCCACACAAGGCAACTTTGAAGAAGCGAAAACGAAGCAGTGTTATTAGAATTTTAGGTTGGATAGTGGGTCCGGCCATTAGCGCATCATTTAGTGATATTCCAGACGCTGTTTTGGCAAAACCATCGAACACTACGCGTAATTTTGTGGTTGTACTCTCCTGCTTGTGGACGCAATGGTGAGGCAAAAAGTACTGAGGGAGGTCTAATTGTCGTGCAGTTGGAGACATGTTTCCTAAATCCAGGTACTCCTGGAGAAATGTAGTATATTTTGCCTTAAGTTCTGCATTTTTTTCTAGCTTTCTTTCCAAATTTAGAAATCTACGAAGCGCTTGCTAATAAGATTCTCCTAATTTCTCCAAACTGAATTTAGTTGGCAAACGCACGGAGTAAGCTCCGGAATCTAGGCGAACGTAATTCGCAACAAAATGCTGCTCACAATGAATATCTTCCTCTCAAATTGATGAGGGTGAATAATCTCCGTCTACTTCCCAAAACCGTCTTACGATGTCGTTTAAATTGGTCTCGTCAGCGGCGATACTAAAGGACTCTTCAACAACTGCTAGCGCCGCACGGCTATTCCCGGAGTTGCTAATGCTTCCCGGCACTATCCAGCCAAGTTTCGTCTTCTGCAATGTTGGTAACTGGACCGACAGTCGAATCTGTCCGACGCACATTAAATCGAAAAACAAACCAGCACCTATCAACAGGTCGACCCGCTGGGGCTTAGAGAAGTTAGGGTCAGCTAGCTTTATATTGTTCGGCATTGGCCAATCCTTTGCGTCTAGGCCAAAGTTGGGCTGCAATCCTGTGATTGAGGCAGTAATAATTGCAGAGAGAGAACCGCGGTAGCTTGCGTCTTGAGATTGCAGAACGATATCTACAGCCTTGCTCGAAGGTAGAACTGACTCTCCAATACCGGCAATTTGAACATGAGATGGATGAGGATCCAACTGGAGCTGATTGGCGAGTCTCGATGTTACAAATTTAACCTGAGAAGCAGAATCCAAAATGGCACGACATGGGATAAGCGAATTATAACGGCCCTTTATATATACGATTGCGGTAGCTAGCAACACGTGTTGGCTAGGAAGAGATTTCGGGCTTGAGGGGGGAGGGCTAGGAGATTTGCTTGCTACTAGGGCACTCGCAGGATCATTCTTGCTCGATTCCGTGCTCAGCGATGGCAACTCAGCATCGGCGCCCGCTTGCATGTGGAGCAGTGTGTGATGCTTGGCCTGACACTGCCTACATGTCCCTGACCTGCAACGTTGCAATGGATGACCCTTTTTGAGGCAGTTTAGGCATAAGTGAAAGCCACTTCGCCTCCTTGTATCGCGACATGACAGGGAGATTTATAAACGCCTGACATCGGGATATGTAATGATCGGAGGGATATGTAATGATTTACAATAATTGCATATGAAGTTAGTATGGTCATGAATGGATGTGACAAGGGAACTGGGTTTATTTTCTCCCACCTGCTGGGTAGAACTTGCTACCATATCCATATCCGCTGCCACATTCTCGAGCATCCGACATTTCCTTTCCAAGAATGAGGTCATGTCTTTCCACAGAGGCAATCTCGAGTTGGGCACGCTCTCCTCCCATTTCTCCTTCGTCTTGTGGTCCAATTTCGTGCACACGATGTAAACCAGCAACCCATCCGAAATCTCCTGAGGTGTAGCCAAGGTCCGAAGTGCACGTAAGTGCGCATTCGATGGCCGAGCCCTTCTCCACCCCTTGCAGCTTGAAAATAGCCTTGATATGTGCCTGAAAATGCATGAGCTTATTATCAAATCACAACTTTAATAAATTCAAAGCCTCTTCGTAATTTTCCTCAGAAAGACCCAACGAACGAATCGTGTCCAGCGCAGCTCCATCTAGACACCCACGCAGATACTGGAATTTCTCGATGACCGGTATACGCGACTCATGGTGCACCATTGTCGAGAACATCGAGTGGAATTCGGGCCAATCCATATAGTCTCCACTAAATCGAGGAAGCTGCATCTCGGGCAGTCGGGAACGGCCCATAATGTCATAGGCAAACGAAGACGAGTGCTTGTCGAGATTGTTGCGAGTTGAGAAAACTATACATGGTGTTTAATTGACGCGCGATGGACTCAGCCTTTTGTTTATAAAAATCGAGGTCACTTAGCATGACCGCGTTCGCGACATTGTCAGGCTCAGGTGCTGCCATTTTGGGATTTTTTTTTAAAGTCACTTAGCAAGGAAAAAATTGACAATGTTTAGCTAATTGACTCTGCAATTAAGAGATCACGTCGGGGTCACCAAATTTTATGTGGGGATAATTGTTTTTATCCCCGATCGGCCGAATAATTATTTCGAATAAATAAAGACACAGCGCACAAATAAAATTACAAAGCTCTTTAATGCGTGAAATCAGAATTGCAAGTGTCTCTTGCATGCCCTTTACATTATATCATTGCCGCTCCGATCGCTGAGCGCAGCTTCGCTCGGAAACATAGATAAACATAGAACATAGATGACAAAGAGCGAGCTTTGAGAGAGGGCAAACAAGCAAAAGCTTTAACAAACATATTGGCAAACATATTACATCTAACTTTGGTCGTAAAAATATGCTGCTGAAGGCCAATTATTAGCTGCTATTTCGCAAGCAACTAATCGGTGGGGGTCTGCCCCGAACAATCGTCATCATCTGCATCGATATTATTATTTAAAAATTTGACATTTGGTGGTCTTGAAAGTTGAATAACTTCTGCTAGATAAATGCGTTTTTTATTTTGCAGTAGTCTCTTCTGAATACAAATGCTGGAAACCAGAGGATCCGATGAATCCAGCGCTCGACAAAAAACGTCTGTCATATTATTTAGACGACTATTTTGACTTGCGCGTGAACGTCTATCATTTTTATAAAATTTATTCCGCGCCTCCGATGCGTTTTCAGCTAGGCAACCAAGTGGAAGGGAGGATGCGGCTATGATCTGAGCCCCATGAGCTAGTACTTTATGTACCGTAGCTGACATTGGATACCAGGGATATTTTTTCATATATAAAGAGGCAGACTTCTTACAGAAATTTTGAAATTTCTGAACATCGATCGTGGCCGACCAACATTTTTGGTGGATTCTTCAACAAAGTCACATGTCTTTAACTGTATTTGAAACCGTGATGCAAGCCAACTTTGATGTTTCGTTTTATATCTTGAGACAGTTCGAGTGCATTTGTTTAAATGACAATTAACGTAGGCAACAAAGTTCTTAATTTTCATTTTAACAGACGCCTCCATGTTTTGCTTAAGCGACTGGAGACTTTGCTGAGGTACAAAATTATCAAGGCTTACGGTTTGACGATTATTTGCAAGCCAAATTCAAGCATTTCATCGTGACTCAAATCAGTGTTGTCTGGAAAAAGGTGATTTACAGGAAAACGTGTAAAATCGTGTAAATAAGATTAATATCCACGCATTATATACATATTGAAGAACAATATTGTGCTAATAGCTACGACAATCCACGAAAAACCAACATGCTTTTACTCTACAAAACACATAACTCTTAAAAAAAAAATCGTATTTCTGCCAAAATTTTTGGCATTTTGACCAGTGTGCAAAGGCTTGAAAAAGAAGCCGGTATACACCAAATCAGCCAACTCAAAATGGCACCCAGCAAAGAAATCTTTGAGAAGAGTTCAACAGGTTATTTCAAAAACAAATTCAAGTCGAAAACGACAAAACATACAAAGACCCCGCTGACAATATCAGAAACGCCACAAATGACTTTCGATAGGGTAATTGTGGATACGATCGGTCCACTACCGAAATCAGAAGAAGGAAATGAATACGCAGTCACTTTAATATGTGACTTGAAGAAATACGTTGTTGCAATACCAGTTAAAAACGAGGGGAAACGTTGTGAGCCGCGTCTACGTCGCGGCTCTACTTTATACCCGGTACTCAGTCAGTATATATGTATCTGAGCTTGTTGTAATTTATTACATGTTCGCAAAAGGAAAAAATTTAATTTTAGCCAAAAAAAAAAAAATTTAAGTCGAACCTTTTCGGAGATTTTGATCTATTAGATGTTTCCATATTTGTTTACATAAATTTCTTACATCTGCCATTTCTACATGTTTTTATCTACTTTCTACATATACATACACGGCTGTGTGCGAGAGAGAGAGGGAATCAGTCTGCGCTTGGGAGGCCACTGAAATTTCATTTGTTCCTTCTGACTATATTTATAATCCGATCTGATCCAAATTCAATACTCTGATAGATATAGTCATTTTCTATGATTCTGCGTTTTTGGTTTTCCCGTATCTTCAAAATTGTAGATTTTCATCTTTTGTGGGGGCGGAAGGCGGCCTGGCCAAATTTTAAAACAAACTCGTCTCGGTTTGATATCGCAGGAGCTTGGATAGAAAGTTTGGTGGTTCTAGCTCTTATAGTCTCTGAGAACTAGGCGTCAAAAAATTCGATCAGGCATAGCGCCTACCCCTGTGTGTGAGAGAGAGCGAGAGGGAACGATGCATTTCGAAATGGTTTTCTTCATTGTGGCTATATGTATCATCTGATCTGATCCAGATTCAACAATCTGATAGATATGTTAATTCTCTATGATTCTGCGTTTTTAGTTTTCTTGTGCATGCCACAGATTTTCGTCTTTGGAGTGGGCGGAAGGGGGCGGGGCGAAATTTTGAAATACACTTGTAACAGTGCGATAGGACAGGAGTCTGGATACAAAATTATGTTCCTCTAGCTTTTATAGTCTCTGAGCTATGGGCGCTAATGAAGACGGACAGACGGAAAGACGGACGGACGGACGGACTGACAGACAGACAGACATAGCTATATCGACTCGGCTATTGATGCTGATCAAGAATATATATACTTTATGGGGTCGGAAACGCTTCCTTCTGGGTGTTACACACATTAATTTTTTTCACAAATCTAATATACCCCTTTACTCTTCGAGTACCGGGTATAATAAAAGCGCAAAAAACAGTAGCCAAAGCTAGTTTTGAAGATTTTCTTCATTCAATGTAATGAAGACGTTCATTAGAGACATGGGTACGGAGTATACAAATTTAGTAATTGATGGTTTATGTAGAATCAGGTGGGGGGAAGTGGTTCGCTTTTTTTTGGAGGCTCAGCACCCCCAAAAATTATAGTTTTTGAATGGTTTTTGTCCTAAATCAAAAGAGTGGACATTTTTCTAAATTTCTATGCAATCGGATCTGACCATTTTCGATTTCGACAAGAAATTATGGGGATATTACGAAAGTGTTCGCTTTTCGATTTTTGAAAAATAGTGGGGTGGAAAGGTTCACCAAAAGAACCTTCCGTGTTTTTATTCATTTGGACGTTGAAATGCAATGACTGCACCATCAAGTGGCCCATGGACACCAGCCGAATGCTGTTACGCGCGAATCCCAGGCCGGAACGCAGCCCTCGTCCCACCCAACCGACCGAGGGGTGCTGCCGCATGACGCGCGACTCGTTGACCGAACCCATCGCGATCATGCGGGAAAGATAGATGTTAGACTAATATTCGAGGAAAATTAGAACTAATCTTACTAAAGGAATTAATCAAGCATTAAAACTATCGTACACTTACAATTTCTAATTACGAGAAAGGTATGTGAGTAATAGTGTTTTCAGAATAGGAAGGGAATTAGTTGTAGATATGATGTGGTAGAGGGAATTATAATCCGAGCATAAAACTCTAAAAGGTTCATGCAAGGAATAATTGGATCTCAAATCGGAAGGAACAACGGTATATATTTTCTAGTGTTTCTAACAGGAATAGTGAAGTTTATGCGGCTCAACAAGTCAGGGCTATCTACATCACCCTTGATCAAGTTGTGCACAAAAATCACACCAAGCATTTTTCTACGGTTAACTAAAGATGGAAGGTTTATTAAAAGCAATCTACTAGAGTAAGATGACAGTCTCACACTTGCATCCCAGTTGAGGCCGCGTAGAGCGAAAATTAAAAAGTTTTTCTTGACTGATTCTTTACGGTCCTGGTGTACTTTGTACTGAGGGCACCATACACAAGAACCATATTCTAAAATCGGACGAACAAGCGATAAATAGAGAGTCTTTGTTATATAGGGGTCGTCTTTTAACCACCTCTTTATAAACCCAAGCACTCCCATGACCTTATTTACCATGGTAGAAATTTGTTCAGAAAACTTGAACTTGGGATCTAAAAGAACACGAAGATCATCAACTAGGGTATTACTTTACATTTCGAAGCATTAAGGTATAACAAATTTGCACAACACCATGACTGAAAGCTATTAAGATCGGATTGCAACCTGGAGTGAGATAAGCCATCCTTGTACTGGACACACACCTTAACATCATTCGCATACATAAGTACTCGAGAGTATGTTAATACCGAAGGCAGGTCATTAATAAAGAGTGTAAAGAGTAAGGGGCCTAGATGGCTGCCCTGTGATACGCCCGAAAAAACCATAACTGATGAAGACAGGGAGTTCTTGAAGAAGACTCTTTGGGACCTGGAACAAAGGTAGCTAGAAATCCATCTCAAGAGATTGGGTGGAAACCCTAAAAAGTCAAGTTTTTGTGATAGGAGAGAGTGGTTTACAGAGTCGAATGCTTTACTGAAATCTGTGTAAATGACATCCGTCTGTATATTACCTTGGAAGCTCTTAATGATGAAGGAGGTGAACTCCGATAAATTTGTGGTTGTTGATTTCCGCCTTATAAATCCATGCTGAGCAGGAGATATAAGTGATCTGCAAAGATTCTGCAGGTGCGGAGTAAAAATGTTCTCAAACACTTTAGGAATAGCGGATAACTTAGATTTACCTCTGTAGTTCTTCGCGTCAGACTTACTACCTTTCTTATGGAGAGGAATTATAAACGACTCCTTCCATATCGAGGGGAAGCATGAAGAGTTAATGGACAGACTGAAAATTTTGAGCAACGGTCCACACAGAGACTCGGCGCAGTACCTAAGTACACAGCCGGGAACTCCGTCAGGACCCGGTGAAAACACCGGCTTAACTGTTCGGAGATCATGAAGCAGCGAGCTTTCATTAAGCAAGGGACTGAAAATTCCGTTCGTCCTCGGTAAACCGTATGGGTACGGTTTACGGCCGGAGTAGCATTCCTGAGAATTGTCAATTGCCTGATCATTATTTACCAAAGTGTTAAGAAATGATAACGAGGATAGATGTGCGGACGTTTTACGCTTACTGTTTACGAAGCTGTAAAACTGCTTAGGGTCCTGAAAAAAAAGGTATCCTGCATCGAGCCATTACATAGCGAGAGAGAGAAGAAGGAGATCAAACTTCTTGAAATTTTTTTCATATGGTTGACGTGAGACAGAGATAAGTCAAGTAAGCCATATATAAAGTCATGTCGTGACATGGGCACTAGGTTATTAGACTCGTTTACCGAAGAACAAACAGTTCCTGGTAAGTTGAAGTCACCAAGAACTATCATATGATCTTTATCAGATAGCGAGGAAGAGACAGCGTTTAAGGCGGATAAGTGCTGCTCGTAAATTGCGATATCCGAAGAAGGTGGAATAAACGAGCATGTAATAAAAACTGAAAGAGTGGGAAGAATCAGTTTTACACACAGGAAATCCAGTTCTTGTGGAATCTGGACTGTAAAATGTTCCGACGTGAAGTTAGAGTCCACTGCAATCAGAACCCCACATGCACGTCGAAACGAACGGTCATTCCTAAAGGTTGTGTACCGACCTGCCAAAACTTCAGAACTGAGAATTTCCGGCCATAACCAGGTCTCGGTGAACGCAATTACATGGGATGCAAATGCGACGCTATCCCGATACAGAGTGCTGAGCTTACCACGCAAGCCTCTAGCATTCTGGTAGGTGATTAAGAGAGTGGGAGTTAGTTTTTTGGACGGGTGGAGGTAGACTGGGAAGATGAGGATTCATGTATAAACATCAACATAAATCGGTTTAATGGTCTCGGGCAGGCTCCTTAGTCAGCAAAGAACTAAAATACTGAATAAGAGTCATCGAATACAATATCAAATTCTTTTATTTACGGCACAAAAATTAATGAGAAAATATTATGAAAAATTAGTGAAAATACGACTGAAAATGTATTATTCATCGCTTATGTCGAGGTCAGAGTCGCAGTCTCGACAGGTGTAGTAAGCACGGTTACCCATCTCCACGCATTTCATGGAATATGGCCGTTCACATTTGTGAATCGAATTTTTCGAATTCAATTTGTTTGGCATCAATTCTGAACACAACAAGCTGAAATCTCGGTATTCTTCTTCGAAAGAGGGTTCTTGACGACGACACAGTTTCTTGGTTCTTTTACATGCTAGTTTGGAATAGTGTTTCCAGCAGTGCAATCTGCAACTGCCATAGTCACATTGGTTCCTCTTTCTACTGAGGAGAGCGGGCCCACAAGGGCACCCTTTTAGGCAACGACTTTAACAACGTTCGTAGGTAGTGAAACACAAACAAAAACGAAAGGGAACGTTGTGAGCCGCGTCTACAGCCGCGGCTCTACTTTATGCCCGGTACTCAGTCAGTATGAGTCAGTGTGAGTCAGCCAGTGTAGGCGCTAGTGAAGACGGACAGTCGGACGGACAGACAGGCATGGCTATATCGACTCGGCTGTTGATGCTGATCAAGAATATATATATAGCTAATATCGATATAGCTATGTCTGTCTGTCCGTCCGTCTGTCCGTCTTCATCAGCGCCTATAGCTCAAAGACCATAAAAGCTAGAGGAACACAATTTTGTATCCAGACTCCTGTCCTATCGCACTGTTACAAGTGTATTTCAAAATTTCGCCCCGCCCCCTTCCGCCCACTCCAAGGACGAAAATCTGTGGCATGCACAATTTTAAAGATACGAGAAAACTAAAAACGCAGAATCATATACACTCCCCTTATCTATCATAGTGTTTAATCTGGATCAGATCGGATAATAAATATAGCCACAATGAAGAAAACCATTTCGAAATGCATCGTTCCCTCTCGCTCTCTCTCACACACAGGGATAGGCGCTATGCCTGATCGAATTTTTTGACGCCTAGTTCTCAGAGACTATAAGAGCTAGAACCACCAAACTTTCTATCCAAGCTCCTGTGATATCAAACCGAGACGAGTTTGTTTTAAAATTTGGCCACGCCCCCTTCCGCCCCCACAAAAGATGAAAATCTACAATGTTGAAGATACGGGAAAACCAAAAACGCAGAATCATAGAAAATGACTATATCTATCAGAGTATTGAATTTGGATCAGATCGGATCATAAATATAGTCAGAAGGAACAAATGAAATTTCAGTGGCCTTCCAAGCGCAGACTGATTCCCTCTCTCTCTCGCACACAGTCGTGTATGTATATGTAGGAAGTAGATAAAAACATGTAGAAATGGCAGATGTAAAAAATGTATGTAAACAAATATGGAAACATCTAGGAGATCAAAATCTCCGAAAAGGTTCGACTTAAATTTTATTTTTTTGGGTCAAAATAATTTTTCCCCTTTTGCGAACATGTAATAAATTACAACAAGCTCACATACATATATACTGACTGAGTACCGGGTATAAAGTAGAGCAGCGGCGTAGACGCGGCTCACAACGTTCCCCCTCGTTTTTGGTTAGACATCCAACTTACCCAATCATTTTAATGGCATAGATGGAATAGATCCACGTTATAATATGAAAGACTACGCTAAAGAATTAAAATTTGGATTAGAACAAGCTTTTAAACGAGCAAAATTACTGTTAGAAGCAAATAAGTTAAAAAAATTTATTATGATAAAAATAGTTTATAATATGCACCAAAAATGGGAGATCAGGTTGTATTGAAAAATGAAACACATGAGGTAAAAATTGTAGAAGATAATGACAATATAGCTATATCAAATATAAAAGATAAAAAGCAAACAGTGCAAAAGTATAGACAAAAACTTTTAAATCATAATCGGTTTTAGTATGGCCCATACATAAGAATAACCATGATTAAGAATAAGCACACAAAAATACAACGGTCTGATCAACCAACAAACAAACAAAAAAAAATGTTCATTAATTTCATTTATAAATGTATTATTTAACCATTTCTATTAAATAACTTCATTATTTTACGTTATTTTTCAAAAGCAGGGAGATGTAGCATATATCGGATAAACACTGTAAATGGTACTTAAAGAAAACACACTGTAACACTCTCTTGCAATGTTTATGGCCAAGGACTGATGCATATCCAAGTGGGTCGTTACACGATCACCCCAATATGCATCGGGCGACATACATAAGTGCACCATCAGCACTTTCGGCACAATGAACGGTTGGCACAGTTAATATGAGCCCCCTCATGTGCGCATCTTCCCTCGTGCTCCCGCTGTTAGCAGCGCCGAGCATATATACATACACATATACGTTAATACGGCCGCTCCGCTGCTGGCGTTTTCGGGCGAAAATATATGAAAACAATTAATCAATAAATAATAATAAACCAAAGCAGACTTTTTCTAAATACTCTTCGGGCTTGACGAATACACAGGCCCCATGTATTGCTAAGCTTCTTCTTGGATGCATAAAGCGCAATGGTAGATGTTTGTGGTGGAGTCCCTGCCAGTGGTATTCTTTGATGTGGAGATGGTTGTCGGCTTTTTTTAATTTGTAATTTCATTTAAATATTCCTAGTGCTACAAGTTACTTTTAAATTAAATTTAAATTACACTTTTAAATTAATGCACTAGTCACAATCTATTTTACGTGACAAACAGTTAAACTTAAATTTAAAAACTAAAATTATAATTTAAAATTGAAAATACTAAAAAGTCACGTTAAAAAGCAGATCATTTAAAACATTATTCTTATAAATATATTTAAAATTTTTGTAATATATGCCTATTGGAGCTCAGATAGTAATATATTGATTTTTTAAATATTTTTTTTATTGTTAACTTTTTAATTTATTTTTAAACAGTGGTGCGCTATTAATTGTTTTCAAATAGGGTGGTAACTGATTCCAAAGTCGGACAGCCCAGATAAAGTAGTGTCTATTCGTACAAGAAAGTTTGGTTCTAAAGCAAGCAAAATTATTGGTCCTCTGCGACAGATTAAAACGCAACTTCTCAAACAGGTAATCTGGAGTCTTAGTGAAAATAATTTTGTGAAGCTGTATTAAAATTTAATAATTCGTCCAGTTATTTATATCCAAGTCCCTGAGGAACACCACGTAGGAACACCACGTATATTGACTAGAACATTAGATCTCGACTTATTTGTAATTACTGCTTTTTTTCTATAAGTTAAGTAAGAGATCAATAATTTAATTGCAGTAGTGAAAAATTAAAAAATTTTATTAACTTGGTAATGAGAATCTCATGGTTGACCGTATCAAAATCTTTACTAAAGTCCAGTAGCGTTAAAAAGGTTACTTCACTATTGTCAATTTTTGTTCTAATTTCCTTAACTATTTTAATTATTGCTGTCGTGCAGCTTCTACCTTTTCTGAACCCGGACTGTTTATTATTTTAAAGTTTATTGTTTCTAATAAGTTTTTGATTTATTTCTCCATTATATTTTCTCTATTTATTTTATAGAGAGATATGGCAGTATAGAGATTGGTCTATAGTCGTTATTCGTCTTGGGTATCGGTACTATTTTTGCTTCTTTCCACTGATCTGGGAAAGTCGAAGAGGTTATTGCAGTATTGATTAGATGTGTAATGTGCCGATTTAATATGGGTAGCAATAGTTTTAAGAATTTTGGATCGATTTCGTCCAGCCCGATGGCGTTGGACTTAATTTTAAACATGGCTTCTAAGACTTCACACTCACTCACACAAGACAACTCAAACATATTAACATTCATAGACAGAACTAATATATGGATTGCACGAGCCAACAGGAATATTTAAGTTTAAAAATTGCTTATTAAAAGCATTAACATCGATGTCTTCATTTATCACAGATTTAGTTTTGCCTATTCCTAAGGTATTCAATGTTTTCCAAGATTGTCCTGTGTTTATTGCACTAGTGAATTTATTACTGTAGTAGTTTCTTTTGGCATTTGATATTAAAGTATTAACACTACGTCGGGCTGCTTGAAAATAGGATTACAACTTTCCGTTTTATAGCGTTTCCACTTTTCATAAGCCTCATTTCTCTTTTTAATTGCACTTTTAACGCGATGACTGGCTTTGCAAATTTATTGTACAGATAGCCAATGTTAGAGTTTATTAAATTTAGTTGGGTGTTAGCCATCGGATGGGAATATATGATGTTCCAATCGCAGAGACGGCAATCTTCAATTAAACTCAATTAAAGTCTTTGTATTGGATGGTTTCTTTGTTACTGTCAATTTGCATATCATACGTTAAAAATAAGAGATCATGTTTTGAAAAAGCAGGTACTGAGACTTGGTCATATAGCAAAATTTGTTCTAGTCTGTTGACAAAAATGACATCTAATAAAGTGTTAGTGATCTTCGAGAAATGCGTCGGTAAGATTGTGTTCACGGGGCTCAGTCCAATGGACTCCATTTCTTTTAGTAGATGTTGCTTTTTTGATATCTTACTATTTAGGTCACCTGTCAATATAATGTCCGTGTACGTCCGTGTTTGGTTTGGTATTAAATCTATCAGGTTTGAGTAATCAATATTCTTATGTGGTCAATATAGACAGCCGACTAGCATTTTTATATCACAGTTAAAATTCACAAGCTCTAAAAACACATATTCCATTTAGCTATCAGCTGGCTGCATAAATATTATTTTTGATTTCAGTCTTTTAGTTACGAATATTGCCACTCCCCCTGCATGACCAATACGATCTGAGCGGAAAATATTATAACCATCACATAGAATATACAAATCATTCAAATTTGGGACAAACCACGTTTCGGACACACAAACAACATCTATATTTGAGTTGACAAACATACAACGAAACTCTTCTACCTTATTAACTAAGCTTTGTGCATTAATATGACACGTTTTAAGACCAATTTTCCGCTTGCACAGAATCCTAACCATTGCATGGCTGTTCGCTCTGGTTGAACTTAAGTTACATACCATTTAATAAAAAATGTAAGAGAAAACTAATCAGTTGCGCACTTAATATACAAAAGATTACTAAGAGAACTAAGAGAATAATCATTACACTTAAGAGACATGTATTACACCTAACATATATTAATACTATACATTTCATAGCGAAGCTATCCAGCCGTTGACTCCGGACCGCTCTAGACGGCCGGAGCGCTCTGCAGTTGTGAAAGCTATCAACGCAGATCACCTCTCCTCTCTCGCTCTGTTTTACAAAAACCTCTGCGCAACGGCAGAAAACTGCTGTTAGAAGCTTTTGCTTCTTCAATCTTATTGCCTCTATAAATATGGCATATCCCTCTCTCGTAAGCTGCTCGCTCAAGTAGATTTCAGCAGTTGATTCAAGGCCAAGCAACTGCAGGCTTAGTTGTTGATTTTTCACCCGCCTAAACTCGCCTGCCGCTCGAACGAGAGTTATTTTATCAGTTGCGTTGCTAAATTTAATTATTATTGTGGGGCCAGCGACAATGCGAGCTGTTTTGGCTTGTCTGACCCCAAAAATTGCACTCAATTTCCGGGCTCCCAAGTGAATTGATCATCACTTTGAGTGATTCACCCTCCGTGACCGGCACGCCGTGTAGCCGAAGGTCATTAGCCACACTTGCACGTGCTTGTGCCGAGAGCTTGGCCTCCAATGCGCATACCTGGGATTTGAGCCCATTAATATCTTCCACGGTCTGCTCCAACTTCTGTAGCCGCTTCATCAGGAGTCCAATTGAAATTTTCTCAGCCTACTCCTCAAATTTGCGGTTGATGATCTGGTTGAGTAGGGCAGCATCCACTCCCTTGGTCGCCTTCAGCTCGCCAGAAGATTTCTCCCTTTCGCGCTTACTAGCAGAAGACATCGTTTTTTTAGTGAAACAAAAGTTTTTTTCAGTGGTGTAAGTGAGTGACTTCTGTGTGACAGTTTGGCGACGTTGCGGTAGATTGTTGTTTTGGGTCCGCGTCTTTTCAGCTGTTGTGGAAGTCTCACTCAACTGATTGTTGTTTTTTTTTTTTACTTTTACCATGCTGCGCTTTTTTGTGTTATTATTAATATCGATTTTAAAGTTGTACATTTGTGTTATTTTATAAACCTTAAACACAGTTTAGTTGCCGGTCCTTAGTTTATTAATTTTTGTGTTTTTTGTGATAATTTTATCAAATAAATCAAGGTTAATTTGTGAAAATAGTGGAGTATAAGAAAAACGCGTCTGTATATCTTCTCTTCTCTCTTATATTCACTCATTTCTTCTTCGTAATTCGAGTCCCGGGAATTAGAACAATGCGCGTGCGTCTGTTTTACTTCAGTTTATTCTTTTTACTAAGTAACAGAAAATGCCTAATTCTAAACATCTTCGTACTCGCAAGCCGCCGCTCAGCAACATTGACATTGAGCTTTTGTGTTGGATGTTGCTTCATTTCCGCGTGGTGCATGCTTTTCGGCATGAAGATCCTCTCACCCTTTGGGTACAAGTCTGTCCCCAGTACCAACGACTCTGTACTGGGCCGATCGAAGTTCTAATCTGCCAAGTGCATGTTGGAAAAGTGCTCCTTGACGTGGTCGCCCAAGGGTTGGGACGGTGTCCTTATAAGGAGTTGCGGTTGTACCATAAGCACAACCTATAGCCTGACATTGCTCCGTGTCCTTGATTGGATGAAGGCGGTACAAGCACCTTCAGCACCAACTCGAGTGACGGAAAGCCTGAAGGCCGTTGCCAATGATGCGTTTATGCAGCTGGTTGGGCTGCAAAGATCGATAAGTGCAGCAACCTCGAAGATCTTGTGGCCTGTGTCGATAACGAACCATGCTGTTGGAAGGATGCTGGTGCTTCTGGATTGTAGGAGCGATGCCAGCGTCGTCGGAGGAGCAGCAGATCTCGAGGTCGATCTCGCTGGTGCTGAGCATGCCCTCGATTGAAGAGAGCGCGACGTTATTCGCGATCCGCCCAGGTCGAGGAGTGTGTGATGGTTTTTGCCGCATACCCCGCATGTGTCAGAACTTCGGCATGAGCGCCCAATTGTGGCAGTACTAATTGATCAGCACTGCCCGTAAACGCTTTTCTGCGTTCAGCTTCAGAAAGCCTTGGCACTTCCTTAGCGCATGGACTCCTTTTGTGTAACTTTTTTAGGTATTCTTCCTTCCTACGGAAACCAAACTGTTGGTTTTGAGCCTTAAGACGCTGCCATCTGTTGATGATTGATCCTGCGTCCTCTCTGAAATAGAAATCGCCGGGCCGACAACCAGAAAGTGGCCAGGACTGAGGGCTAGGAGGTCAGTCGGATCTTCTGACATAGGCGAAATTGGCAGCGAATTCAAGCGCGCTTCTATTTTGGAGAGGAGGATCGAAAATTCTTAAAACGTGTACTTCAGTGTCGACGTGGATTTGTAGTAAAGCGTCTTGAAACTTTTCACTCCCCCTTCCCACAAGCCACCCATGTGGGGCGCGCTTGGATAATTGAAACGCCACGTTAGATCCTGTTAATGATGTGCGGCAAAAACGCAGTCTCTTGTAGCGACCAAGAAGTCATGGGAAAACGCCTTTGCGAAACAGTCGATTATACTGGACTCCGGTGAAGACTTGGACAGGTTTCACTTCACAGTGCGTTGCTCTAACTCTGTCCCATGCGGATGATCTGCTGGAATGGGCCATGAGTCTTGGGCCAGTTGTAACCATTCTGGCCCATGCCACCACAGATTGCTGCTAGCCAAATCATGGGATGAAACCCCTCTGCTAGCTAGATCAGCAGGGCTGTGCTCCGATCTTACGTGAGACCCCGTTCCCTGTCTGATAGACTGGGTGATCTTAGTCACTCTGTTAGCCACAAATTTTGTCCATCTACAGGGGGGCTTGTTTAACCAGGCTAGTACAATTGTGGAGTCTGTCCAATAGACAGTTCAGCAAGGAGAACCGCCCCGCACAATTCCAACCGTGGTAAGGACGCGGTCTTCACAGGACCAACTCTGGTCTTCGCTGGACTTCGTAGGTGGACGGAAACTTGGTGGTCACACGAATGGAGATGGCTGCGCCGAAAGCGCGTTGGGTGCATCACAGAATCCGTGGAACTGCAACTTAACCTTAGGGTGATACTGCACCCACCACGGGATACGAATTTCTCGGAGAGCGGGATAGCTAAGGAGGAAGTCCTGCCACCTTTGGAGAAGATCGGTTGGCAGAGAGTCATCCCACCCAAGCTCTTTAAGTCCGATTTCCTGCATAAAGATTTTTGCTCGGACTATGATTGGAGCCAGCCATCCCGCTGGATCGAATAGTTTGTATATTTGGGAAAGGACTTCTCTTTTTGAGCAAGAGGAACTTAATGCTACCCCGGATGGTCTAAAAAAGAATTCATCACTCTCCGCTTGCCCCCGGATACCTAAAATACTTGCTGAACTAGCGTCCTCCACATCCAGAAAATCAGCACACAATAAATGGTCCTTAAGAATGTCTTGGAAGAATTACTTCGCATTAGAAGTCCATTTTCTCAACGGAAATCCCGCACTATCTAGAGCAGCGCGAAGTATCTTTATCGCTGCGATTTCACCTTGTGTTGTGTGTGAGCCAGCAAGTACATCGTCAACATACATCGAATTGGATATGATGTCGCTAGCCAGTGGGAATCGCTTTAGGACATCTTTAGCAAATTCTTTTAGCATTTTTCGCCATTTCAATATCTGGATGGAGCGGAGATTTTTGCCTCAAATTTATTAAGGCGCGTACCACTCGTAGCGTAACACAAAAGATGTCAGAGCCATGGCGGCATCCGACGCCATAAAATCGTCTAAAGCCATTTTTTTGGCTCTTTTTGGCGTCGGATGCCGCCATAAAATCGTCTAAAGCCATTTTTTTGGCTCTGACATCTTTTGTGTTACGGTACGAGTGGTACGCGAAGCAGGACTTCTTGCCGAACCCCCGAAATGTGTTCTTCTACGTAGGGCGATAGAGGGAAAGAGATTTGAACTGTGTGTAGTTTCTCTGGATCGTGGTCACTGGCCATAATATTCCCGCCAAATGCGGTGAATAAAGTAGAGGAACGATGGAACTATAGTGCGAGCACTGATTGTAGAAATTTTCCTTGGCCAACTAAATGGCGGAACACTGAAATAAAATACGTACAGGTCGGGTGGTTATTTATATAATAAATGTATTTTTTCCGTGCTGCAACTTAATAGCCACTTATGTAATGGGCTGAATAATAAATGATAGTACATATTCTGCCAGGATCCGGGTTTCACATTCACATACATTTTTACAATTACTTTTTAAATCACATAAATTGCCGCTCTTACGCTCAGAATACGACAGATTTTTTAGTTTTCAAAACGTCAACTTTTTCCTCCACGCAATTAAAAGTAAATGGATTTGTATACAACAAAACGAATCTTAATTGCAAAAGGAAAAAAATAGATGACTTATTGGTCCATTGAGATAATTTTGACACCATTACAATGGAAATTTAGATTGTGACTTCTTTAAAAATAATTTTTTTTGTAAATTGGTCAGGGCATTCACTTTTCTGATTCGTGGCAACATCTGACGAAGATCGATTCGTTTATCGGAACTGGCAAAAATACATATTTGCGCCTAACAGCACAAAATAATACTGAAAAATGTGCGCATTACAGAACAGTTCGCTGAATGCTTATGTTTCCCGCCAAATGTAATTCAAAATGTAGGTGCAACAATTAATTGTTTGACCATTAGCAATTCAATTTGCATGCTGTTACTCACAGTTCGACAGAAATATTAAATACACAAGTATTGCATCTCAGATATCTTGATCTACGCAAATCGAGCACTCTCTGCCGTCGTTTTGCTCCAAAACAAAATAAAAGGCATACAAAGAACCAAATCAGCTGTTTTTGTTTACCGGACTCGATGAGAAAATGAAGCATAGCGATAACAAGAAAATGTGAAAGAAGGAGCTCTTTAAAATGAAAAGTAAACGAAATGGTTGAAAAAGAAAAACGCAAAATTATATGAAACCTGGAACCTGTGTTGATGTTGATGAGTTGAGTTGTAAATACGATCTGTTTTATTTTCAAAACTTATACACTATATATAGGAAAATATAAGGTAATTAAAACTAAGACCAACGCTAAGAAAAGGAGGGATGTGCGGCACTTGTTCCCACGCTCATCCCTTCTAATGACACCTACTACATGCAAACCACATGTGTTAATAGCTTTGGGTTCGATGTGACGCATGTATATGATTTTATGGTCGAACTCTATGTGTCCTTTTTTCTCAAGTGGCCTCCTTCAAGTGGACTGTATTGTTTATTGGTTGGCCTGTGTCGGTTCCTATTCATGTTTTATGAACATATTGCCCGCGGTTTGCTAAAGATGTGATAACTGCGAGTTTGTTGGCCTCCCTCAAGTGGACTGTATATTTTTATTTTTTGTGACGCTACCTGCTGTCGGGTCCTGTTCATGTGCATGAACATCTTGTCCGCGGTTCGCCAGGGGTGTGTAATTACTGCGGCGTGACCTGCTGTCCGGTTCTGTTCATATTCTGAACATTTTGCCGCTTTCCGAAATCGCCATGCTAAGTTGTTTGGTTAGCATAAAAAACCTGATTGTTTCTTTATATATGTAGAAGTTCTGCTGGATTTTCTTTGTCAATTCGTCAACGTGAATTTCAATATTCTTAAATTGTTCGTTGATTTCCTTTGTAGTTCGTGTCAAAACATTTAGAGTTGATTCGACTATCGTTGTCTGCTTTTTAATCAAAAAATTCAAATCATTTTGATTTGCGAAAAGCACCTTCATGTTCCTTTCCATGATTTCTCGATCTTCTTCATCCATTAGTCCGAATAAGATGTGGTAGTATGATCCCAAAAATCCGAATGGTGCACGTTTGACTCTCGCATTTCTATTCCCGAACATGTGTTTATTTGTGACTTCTATGCGCGATATTTGCCTTCGCATATTACCGATGACATTCAAACAATCAATTTTGAATTTATCCAGCTTGGGGCATACATTGTTCATTTGTAGCAGCATAATATTTATGTGATCATTGATTTGCAGAAATGACTTCATATCAAAGTATACGATCAAATTCCATTTGGACTCAATGACTTCCACTTGGCCCAGTGGATCTAGATATACTGCTGCCTTATCCGACATTTCGTGTATTATTCCATTTGTGACGTTAATGGGTGCTGCTAGCAATATCGGCAGTATCATAAGTAAGCAGAGTATTGTTCTTTAGGCTTTAAGGTAGTAAGACCTGTTTCGTTTACTGTTTTTTGGTCAGCGTTTTCTCTATATTCCTTGATTTTAACAAGAGGACAGACCTTATGTATTGGTCGCTTGATCGTAGTTTTCTCTAAATCTAACGACACAACTCGTACTCGACCGTCGTTGCCTGGGTGGGTTTGTGATATTCTAGCTAGTGGCCATTTCGACGTTCTTAATAAGGACGATATCTCCGTCCTGTAGGCTTTCCTCAGGCTGTTTCCACTTATTTCTTTGTTGAAGCGTGTGCAGATAGTCTTCTTTCCATCGTTTCCAAAAATCTCTTTGAAGCTTTTGGACTAGTTTCCACTTATTAAGAGATGTTATAGCCACATCTTCTTCTGGAACTGGTATTGACAACATTGGTTTTCCAATAAGGAAGTGCCCTGGGGTTAAAACATCTTCGCCATTAATTTCACTTGAGGGATAAAGTGGGCGAGAGTTTCGTACTGCTTCAATCTGGGCTAGTACAGTTGTCATTTCTTCAAATGTGAGTTTGAATTCTCCGATGGTCCTTTTTAAATGATATTTCATTGATTTTACGCCTGCCTTCCGAATTCAGCCAAAGTGTGGTCCTGACGGGGGGGAAAAATGCCATGTTGTGTTTTCATTGGCTAGTATTGCTGCTTCCGTTGTCGTGTCACTGACTGCTTCCAAATGAATCGCCTTAGTAGCAAAGCATATAAATACTGCTACGTATCCCTTGAACGACTTCTGTCCTCTACCTTTGGAACATCTCATATGAAATGGTCCTGCATAATCCACTCCTGTGTGTGTAAAAGGAGATTGTTATTCGTCCCGTCGGAAGGTTTTCCATCATTTGTTTAGCTGCTTTCTGACGATATCGGATGCATTTGGTGCACCTTCGCACAAATTGCTTAATATCTTTTTTGACTGATATTATCCAATATTGGCGTCTGATCATCGCTTCCATCAACTGATTCCCTCCATGAAGGGTTGCATGATGACATTCTTTAATTAAGAGCCCAGTTAAATGAGACTTCATAAGTATGATTGGATGTTTTGTGTTAAATGGAAGGTCAGACTTAGTTAACCGTCCACCTACTCTAAGTAAACCATCTTTATCCAGGAATGGATAGAGGTTACTGATCCTGCCGTCGGTTTTGACCGTTTCTCCTCTGTTGAGCTTCTGAATTTCGGCGTTAAACTGCTTCTTCTGGTATAATCTGATAACGAGTATTCTCGCAGATTGTAGTTCGATTGCAGTCAAGTATTGCGGTAAGGTACTTCCTCTGTGGAAAAATCGCTTTATGTATGCTACTACTCTCTGTAGCTTAAGCCAACTCGAATAGCGTGATACGAGCTCATTTGTAAACTCTCCTTCATATTTGAGATTTATAAATGTAGACTGATGTTCAGTCTGTTCGTTTGTGGTTATTGGCCATTGGTCTATGGGCAAGCTAAGCCAATTTGGGCCGTTCTACAAATTACTTAGATCTTGTAATTTGGCTGCAGAGATACCTCGCGATGCACTGTCTGCGAGAATGTCTTTTGTGTAAACATGATGCCATATTGCTTGTGGCACGTAGATTTTTATTTGGTCTTCTCTCTTCCTTATGAACTTATCCTTGTTCTTACTTTCCCGAATCCATGCTAAAGTAATAGTTGAGTCACTCCAAGCGTACATTGCAGTAGCCTGAGGTATCGATTCTGATGCACGGTTTATCAATTTGGCTAGCAAATGAGCGGCGCACAGTTGCAGTTTGGGTAACGTCTTCCTATTTTTTACTGGATTTACTTTTTTTTTGCCGTCAGAAGCTTTATAGTGTATGGTGTCTTTATGTATATTACTGCTGCATATGCTTTTTCTGACGCGTCACCGAATCCATGCATTTCCACCTGACAGTTGAGATGAGTACCTATCCATCGCGGAATACGAAGATCCTTTGCCATGTCCATGCCTTCTGAAAATTTTTTTCGATTCGTCTGCAAGGTCGTTGGATAATTCTTCGTCCCATGTTACTTTCAGTAGCCAGAGTTTCTGCACGTAGAGTTTTGCGATGACTGTGACTTGAGACAACCATCCAATTGGGTCAAAAAAGCGTGCTATTTGGGATAGAACGGATCTTTTTGTACAAGTCTTCGCAGTGCTCATGTTGACTTCAAATTTAAAGTTGTCTTCTTTTGGCTGCCAATGTAGTCCCAGTGTTTTAACTGTTTCTTTGACGTTTATTTCTACGACTTCATTCTCCATTGTAGAGTCAATTTTCCCCATGACCTTTTCGTTGTTCGATAACCATTTCCGAAGATGAAATCCGAATGCACTGAACGCTGGAGCAATTGTTTTTTGTATATTTTGTGCTTCCTCAATTATATCCGCTCCTGTCATTATATCATCCATGTAAAAATCAGATTTGATGATGTTTCGCAGATTAGGGTCCAGGGTATAATTAGCTATCTCCATTAACGTTCGAACAGCTAAAAACGGTGCTGACGATGTCCCATACGTAACTGTTTGTAATTCATACTCCTCTCTGGGCTTCATTGGATCATCCCTCCAGAGTATGCGATGGTATGGTTGGTCTTCTTTGGAAATTTTTATCTGTCTGTACATTTTTTCCACATCGGCAGCTAATACAATATTCCACGTTCTCCATTTGATGATGATGTCGAAAATGTCTTTTTGCAACCTTGGCCCAGTATACATTACATCATTCAGACTTTTCCCGTTCGATGATTTTACAGATGCATCGAAGACGACTCTCAATTTTGTCGTAGCACTTCCCTCTCTGATGACCGCTTGATGGGGAAGATAATATTTTCCCATCGATCCATTATTAACTTTAGCCATGTGACCGAGATCCTTGTACTCCTTCAAAAAGCTCTTGTATCCTTTATGGAGATCGTCTTGTCTCTTAAATTTGCGTTACATTGACAATAGCCGGGCCATCGCTAGTTTACGTGATTCGCCCAATTCCTTGTCCTCCTTGAATGGTACCTTTACTATAAATCGTCAATTTTTGTCGCGTTTAACGGAATTTTTGTATTCTTCCATAGTTTTTTCCATCTCTTCTGTACTAGCGTCTTGGTCTTCGGCTTCTTCCAGCTCCCAAAATCGCTCCAAATTAGTGACTGCCGACGTAAATGGCTTGGTTTTGGGTGTATTCATTATGCCTGATATGATCCAACCAAATTTAGTATATTGTCCGAGACTGCCATCAATCTTGACAACACCGTTTTCGAGAATCCATTTCCATTTTTCCATTTCGTATTGGAACGATTTCTCTGGTTGCGCACTGGTAAGAGATGACAAGACGGCAGCCTCTACTTCTTCTTTATGATTGCTTAGGAATCGTGGCGTTATCTCTGATTTTGTGTTTCGACTCACCAACTAGCGTCTCGCTGAGCCCATGTATTTTAGTGACGACTCTTTGACGAGGAAGTCCTAGCAGCTGAGCGGCTTCGTCTGATATCGAAGATACCTGAGATCCTTGGTCGATTAATGCTCTTAATAGCATGTATTCTCCGTTGCAGCCTTTGCTCTTACTTGTGCTGTTGCCAGTATTACTGTTGATCCACTTTTGGACGTCATTGTCGTAGCATTTTCTGGTGTTTTTTTGAATTCAATATGCAACATTTCGTTATGATATTGGTAGCATTTTCTACATTTTTTGTTTTTTTCGTAGCACTGCTCGTTTATATTGTGCTTTAAACATATAAGGCACAACCTTTGGTCTTTTGCCCATTGCAATCGGTTTTCTGGTGTTAACCGTTCGAATTTTCGGCACTCCGAGATAACATGACCTTCATAGTTACAACACTTACATTTTGTCATTTTTGAGTAGACGGGTGCTATTTACTTCTGATATGTCTTCCTTCCTCTGGTAGCATGATTGTTTCCTGCTACTGCTGTTAGTGTTTGATACTGCTGTTCCAAAAAATTTAGCACATCTGATAACTTCTGAGTTTCTCTGGGGTTTTGAATGGCTTGCTCAAAGTGTCGCATTCCTTCATTATCGAGCGTTCGGATTATTATTCTTGCGATAAAGGGATCTTCCTCATTAATTTGTATTCCTAATGCATTAATGGTATTTATGCATTCGTTCGTTGTATCTATCAGCAGTCTTAAATCGTCGGCATTGTTGCTGTTAATTTCTGATTGGTACAAAAGTCTGTACCATTGCTCTGTGAATAGCATCCTGTTATTATCGTACCTCTTTTTGAGCGTCGACCAAGCTACTTCATAGTTGGCAGCCGATAATTGCAAGTGTTGGATTAGACGTGATGCGTCACCTCTTAACGCACCTTTCAGCCGCATCATTTTTTCCGTATTGTGTATGCTCTTTTGATCATGTATCATCTCTTCGAAGAGATTGTGAAATGTCGTCCATTCCTTTACGTCTCCATCGAACTTTGGTATTTTTACCTTCTCGAACTCTATTTGGCATCTAAAATCATTATCGATCCGATTATATTCCACTTTTAATTGGTTTTTTAATATTTCTAATTTTCTCCCACATTCCGTGTATGTCGTGCGATACATTTTTGTGACGTCCATTAATTTCACTTGAGGGATAAAGTGGGCGAGAGTTTCGTACTGCTTCAATCTGGGCTAGTACAGTTGTCATTTCTTCAAATGTGAGTTTGAATTCTCCGATGGTCCTTTTTAAATGATATTTCATTGATTTTACGCCTGCCTTCCGAATTCAGCCAAAGTGTGGTCCTGACGGGGGGGAAAAATGCCATGTTGTGTTTTCATTGGCTAGTATTGCTGCTTCCGTTGTCGTGTCACTGACTGCTTCCAAATGAATCGCCTTAGTAGCAAAGCATATAAATACTGCTACGTATCCCTTGAACGACTTCTGTCCTCTACCTTTGGAACATCTCATATGAAATGGTCCTGCATAATCCACTCCTGTGTGTGTAAAAGGAGATTGTTATTCGTCCCGTCGGAAGGTTTTCCATCATTTGTTTAGCTGCTTTCTGACGATATCGGATGCATTTGGTGCACCTTCGCACAAATTGCTTAATATCTTTTTTGACTGATATTATCCAATATTGGCGTCTGATCATCGCTTCCATCAACTGATTCCCTCCATGAAGGGTTGCATGATGACATTCTTTAATTAAGAGCCCAGTTAAATGAGACTTCATAAGTATGATTGGATGTTTTGTGTTAAATGGAAGGTCAGACTTAGTTAACCGTCCACCTACTCTAAGTAAACCATCTTTATCCAGGAATGGATAGAGGTTACTGATCCTGCCGTCGGTTTTGACCGTTTCTCCTCTGTTGAGCTTCTGAATTTCGGCGTTAAACTGCTTCTTCTGGTATAATCTGATAACGAGTATTCTCGCAGATTGTAGTTCGATTGCAGTCAAGTATTGCGGTAAGGTACTTCCTCTGTGGAAAAATCGCTTTATGTATGCTACTACTCTCTGTAGCTTAAGCCAACTCGAATAGCGTGATACGAGCTCATTTGTAAACTCTCCTTCATATTTGAGATTTATAAATGTAGACTGATGTTCAGTCTGTTCGTTTGTGGTTATTGGCCATTGGTCTATGGGCAAGCTAAGCCAATTTGGGCCGTTCTACAAATTACTTAGATCTTGTAATTTGGCTGCAGAGATACCTCGCGATGCACTGTCTGCGAGAATGTCTTTTGTGTAAACATGATGCCATATTGCTTGTGGCACGTAGATTTTTATTTGGTCTTCTCTCTTCCTTATGAACTTATCCTTGTTCTTACTTTCCCGAATCC
Organism: Drosophila helvetica; assembly: GCA_963969585.1. Lineage (NCBI taxonomy): Eukaryota > Metazoa > Arthropoda > Insecta > Diptera > Drosophilidae > Drosophila > Drosophila helvetica. The sequence continues at coordinate 33,175,766 of OZ018401.1, read as the reverse complement.
ATGCTAAAGTAATAGTTGAGTCACTCCAAGCGTACATTGCAGTAGCCTGAGGTATCGATTCTGATGCACGGTTTATCAATTTGGCTAGCAAATGAGCGGCGCACAGTTGCAGTTTGGGTAACGTCTTCCTATTTTTTACTGGATTTACTTTTTTTTTGCCGTCAGAAGCTTTATAGTGTATGGTGTCTTTATGTATATTACTGCTGCATATGCTTTTTCTGACGCGTCACCGAATCCATGCATTTCCACCTGACAGTTGAGATGAGTACCTATCCATCGCGGAATACGAAGATCCTTTGCCATGTCCATGCCTTCTGAAAATTTTTTTCGATTCGTCTGCAAGGTCGTTGGATAATTCTTCGTCCCATGTTACTTTCAGTAGCCAGAGTTTCTGCACGTAGAGTTTTGCGATGACTGTGACTTGAGACAACCATCCAATTGGGTCAAAAAAGCGTGCTATTTGGGATAGAACGGATCTTTTTGTACAAGTCTTCGCAGTGCTCATGTTGACTTCAAATTTAAAGTTGTCTTCTTTTGGCTGCCAATGTAGTCCCAGTGTTTTAACTGTTTCTTTGACGTTTATTTCTACGACTTCATTCTCCATTGTAGAGTCAATTTTCCCCATGACCTTTTCGTTGTTCGATAACCATTTCCGAAGATGAAATCCGAATGCACTGAACGCTGGAGCAATTGTTTTTTGTATATTTTGTGCTTCCTCAATTATATCCGCTCCTGTCATTATATCATCCATGTAAAAATCAGATTTGATGATGTTTCGCAGATTAGGGTCCAGGGTATAATTAGCTATCTCCATTAACGTTCGAACAGCTAAAAACGGTGCTGACGATGTCCCATACGTAACTGTTTGTAATTCATACTCCTCTCTGGGCTTCATTGGATCATCCCTCCAGAGTATGCGATGGTATGGTTGGTCTTCTTTGGAAATTTTTATCTGTCTGTACATTTTTTCCACATCGGCAGCTAATACAATATTCCACGTTCTCCATTTGATGATGATGTCGAAAATGTCTTTTTGCAACCTTGGCCCAGTATACATTACATCATTCAGACTTTTCCCGTTCGATGATTTTACAGATGCATCGAAGACGACTCTCAATTTTGTCGTAGCACTTCCCTCTCTGATGACCGCTTGATGGGGAAGATAATATTTTCCCATCGATCCATTATTAACTTTAGCCATGTGACCGAGATCCTTGTACTCCTTCAAAAAGCTCTTGTATCCTTTATGGAGATCGTCTTGTCTCTTAAATTTGCGTTACATTGACAATAGCCGGGCCATCGCTAGTTTACGTGATTCGCCCAATTCCTTGTCCTCCTTGAATGGTACCTTTACTATAAATCGTCAATTTTTGTCGCGTTTAACGGAATTTTTGTATTCTTCCATAGTTTTTTCCATCTCTTCTGTACTAGCGTCTTGGTCTTCGGCTTCTTCCAGCTCCCAAAATCGCTCCAAATTAGTGACTGCCGACGTAAATGGCTTGGTTTTGGGTGTATTCATTATGCCTGATATGATCCAACCAAATTTAGTATATTGTCCGAGACTGCCATCAATCTTGACAACACCGTTTTCGAGAATCCATTTCCATTTTTCCATTTCGTATTGGAACGATTTCTCTGGTTGCGCACTGGTAAGAGATGACAAGACGGCAGCCTCTACTTCTTCTTTATGATTGCTTAGGAATCGTGGCGTTATCTCTGATTTTGTGTTTCGACTCACCAACTAGCGTCTCGCTGAGCCCATGTATTTTAGTGACGACTCTTTGACGAGGAAGTCCTAGCAGCTGAGCGGCTTCGTCTGATATCGAAGATACCTGAGATCCTTGGTCGATTAATGCTCTTAATAGCATGTATTCTCCGTTGCAGCCTTTGCTCTTACTTGTGCTGTTGCCAGTATTACTGTTGATCCACTTTTGGACGTCATTGTCGTAGCATTTTCTGGTGTTTTTTTGAATTCAATATGCAACATTTCGTTATGATATTGGTAGCATTTTCTACATTTTTTGTTTTTTTCGTAGCACTGCTCGTTTATATTGTGCTTTAAACATATAAGGCACAACCTTTGGTCTTTTGCCCATTGCAATCGGTTTTCTGGTGTTAACCGTTCGAATTTTCGGCACTCCGAGATAACATGACCTTCATAGTTACAACACTTACATTTTGTCATTTTTGAGTAGACGGGTGCTATTTACTTCTGATATGTCTTCCTTCCTCTGGTAGCATGATTGTTTCCTGCTACTGCTGTTAGTGTTTGATACTGCTGTTCCAAAAAATTTAGCACATCTGATAACTTCTGAGTTTCTCTGGGGTTTTGAATGGCTTGCTCAAAGTGTCGCATTCCTTCATTATCGAGCGTTCGGATTATTATTCTTGCGATAAAGGGATCTTCCTCATTAATTTGTATTCCTAATGCATTAATGGTATTTATGCATTCGTTCGTTGTATCTATCAGCAGTCTTAAATCGTCGGCATTGTTGCTGTTAATTTCTGATTGGTACAAAAGTCTGTACCATTGCTCTGTGAATAGCATCCTGTTATTATCGTACCTCTTTTTGAGCGTCGACCAAGCTACTTCATAGTTGGCAGCCGATAATTGCAAGTGTTGGATTAGACGTGATGCGTCACCTCTTAACGCACCTTTCAGCCGCATCATTTTTTCCGTATTGTGTATGCTCTTTTGATCATGTATCATCTCTTCGAAGAGATTGTGAAATGTCGTCCATTCCTTTACGTCTCCATCGAACTTTGGTATTTTTACCTTCTCGAACTCTATTTGGCATCTAAAATCATTATCGATCCGATTATATTCCACTTTTAATTGGTTTTTTAATATTTCTAATTTTCTCCCACATTCCGTGTATGTCGTGCGATACATTTTTGTGACGTCCATTAATTTCACTTGAGGGATAAAGTGGGCGAGAGTTTCGTACTGCTTCAATCTGGGCTAGTACAGTTGTCATTTCTTCAAATGTGAGTTTGAATTCTCCGATGGTCCTTTTTAAATGATATTTCATTGATTTTACGCCTGCCTTCCGAATTCAGCCAAAGTGTGGTCCTGACGGGGGGGAAAAATGCCATGTTGTGTTTTCATTGGCTAGTATTGCTGCTTCCGTTGTCGTGTCACTGACTGCTTCCAAATGAATCGCCTTAGTAGCAAAGCATATAAATACTGCTACGTATCCCTTGAACGACTTCTGTCCTCTACCTTTGGAACATCTCATATGAAATGGTCCTGCATAATCCACTCCTGTGTGTGTAAAAGGAGATTGTTATTCGTCCCGTCGGAAGGTTTTCCATCATTTGTTTAGCTGCTTTCTGACGATATCGGATGCATTTGGTGCACCTTCGCACAAATTGCTTAATATCTTTTTTGACTGATATTATCCAATATTGGCGTCTGATCATCGCTTCCATCAACTGATTCCCTCCATGAAGGGTTGCATGATGACATTCTTTAATTAAGAGCCCAGTTAAATGAGACTTCATAAGTATGATTGGATGTTTTGTGTTAAATGGAAGGTCAGACTTAGTTAACCGTCCACCTACTCTAAGTAAACCATCTTTATCCAGGAATGGATAGAGGTTACTGATCCTGCCGTCGGTTTTGACCGTTTCTCCTCTGTTGAGCTTCTGAATTTCGGCGTTAAACTGCTTCTTCTGGTATAATCTGATAACGAGTATTCTCGCAGATTGTAGTTCGATTGCAGTCAAGTATTGCGGTAAGGTACTTCCTCTGTGGAAAAATCGCTTTATGTATGCTACTACTCTCTGTAGCTTAAGCCAACTCGAATAGCGTGATACGAGCTCATTTGTAAACTCTCCTTCATATTTGAGATTTATAAATGTAGACTGATGTTCAGTCTGTTCGTTTGTGGTTATTGGCCATTGGTCTATGGGCAAGCTAAGCCAATTTGGGCCGTTCTACAAATTACTTAGATCTTGTAATTTGGCTGCAGAGATACCTCGCGATGCACTGTCTGCGAGAATGTCTTTTGTGTAAACATGATGCCATATTGCTTGTGGCACGTAGATTTTTATTTGGTCTTCTCTCTTCCTTATGAACTTATCCTTGTTCTTACTTTCCCGAATCCATACTAAAGTAATAGTTGAGTCACTCCAAGCGTACATTGCAGTAGCCTGAGGTATCGATTCTGATGCACGGTTTATCAATTTGGCTAGCAAATGAGCGGCGCACAGTTGCAGTTTGGGTAACGTCTTCCTATTTTTTACTGGATTTACTTTTTTTTTGCCGTCAGAAGCTTTATAGTGTATGGTGTCTTTATGTATATTACTGCTGCATATGCTTTTTCTGACGCGTCACCGAATCCATGCATTTCCACCTGACAGTTGAGATGAGTACCTATCCATCGCGGAATACGAAGATCCTTTGCCATGTCCATGCCTTCTGAAAATTTTTTTCGATTCGTCTGCAAGGTCGTTGGATAATTCTTCGTCCCATGTTACTTTCAGTAGCCAGAGTTTCTGCACGTAGAGTTTTGCGATGACTGTGACTTGAGACAACCATCCAATTGGGTCAAAAAAGCGTGCTATTTGGGATAGAACGGATCTTTTTGTACAAGTCTTCGCAGTGCTCATGTTGACTTCAAATTTAAAGTTGTCTTCTTTTGGCTGCCAATGTAGTCCCAGTGTTTTAACTGTTTCTTTGACGTTTATTTCTACGACTTCATTCTCCATTGTAGAGTCAATTTTCCCCATGACCTTTTCGTTGTTCGATAACCATTTCCGAAGATGAAATCCGAATGCACTGAACGCTGGAGCAATTGTTTTTTGTATATTTTGTGCTTCCTCAATTATATCCGCTCCTGTCATTATATCATCCATGTAAAAATCAGATTTGATGATGTTTCGCAGATTAGGGTCCAGGGTATAATTAGCTATCTCCATTAACGTTCGAACAGCTAAAAACGGTGCTGACGATGTCCCATACGTAACTGTTTGTAATTCATACTCCTCTCTGGGCTTCATTGGATCATCCCTCCAGAGTATGCGATGGTATGGTTGGTCTTCTTTGGAAATTTTTATCTGTCTGTACATTTTTTCCACATCGGCAGCTAATACAATATTCCACGTTCTCCATTTGATGATGATGTCGAAAATGTCTTTTTGCAACCTTGGCCCAGTATACATTACATCATTCAGACTTTTCCCGTTCGATGATTTTACAGATGCATCGAAGACGACTCTCAATTTTGTCGTAGCACTTCCCTCTCTGATGACCGCTTGATGGGGAAGATAATATTTTCCCATCGATCCATTATTAACTTTAGCCATGTGACCGAGATCCTTGTACTCCTTCAAAAAGCTCTTGTATCCTTTATGGAGATCGTCTTGTCTCTTAAATTTGCGTTACATTGACAATAGCCGGGCCATCGCTAGTTTACGTGATTCGCCCAATTCCTTGTCCTCCTTGAATGGTACCTTTACTATAAATCGTCAATTTTTGTCGCGTTTAACGGAATTTTTGTATTCTTCCATAGTTTTTTCCATCTCTTCTGTACTAGCGTCTTGGTCTTCGGCTTCTTCCAGCTCCCAAAATCGCTCCAAATTAGTGACTGCCGACGTAAATGGCTTGGTTTTGGGTGTATTCATTATGCCTGATATGATCCAACCAAATTTAGTATATTGTCCGAGACTGCCATCAATCTTGACAACACCGTTTTCGAGAATCCATTTCCATTTTTCCATTTCGTATTGGAACGATTTCTCTGGTTGCGCACTGGTAAGAGATGACAAGACGGCAGCCTCTACTTCTTCTTTATGATTGCTTAGGAATCGTGGCGTTATCTCTGATTTTGTGTTTCGACTCACCAACTAGCGTCTCGCTGAGCCCATGTATTTTAGTGACGACTCTTTGACGAGGAAGTCCTAGCAGCTGAGCGGCTTCGTCTGATATCGAAGATACCTGAGATCCTTGGTCGATTAATGCTCTTAATAGCATGTATTCTCCGTTGCAGCCTTTGCTCTTACTTGTGCTGTTGCCAGTATTACTGTTGATCCACTTTTGGACGTCATTGTCGTAGCATTTTCTGGTGTTTTTTTGAATTCAATATGCAACATTTCGTTATGATATTGGTAGCATTTTCTACATTTTTTGTTTTTTTCGTAGCACTGCTCGTTTATATTGTGCTTTAAACATATAAGGCACAACCTTTGGTCTTTTGCCCATTGCAATCGGTTTTCTGGTGTTAACCGTTCGAATTTTCGGCACTCCGAGATAACATGACCTTCATAGTTACAACACTTACATTTTGTCATTTTTGAGTAGACGGGTGCTATTTACTTTTGATATGTCTTCCTTCCTCTGGTAGCATGATTGTTTCCTGCTACTGCTGTTAGTGTTTGATACTGCTGTTCCAAAAAATTTAGCACATCTGATAACTTCTGAGTTTCTCTGGGGTTTTGAATGGCTTGCTCAAAGTGTCGCATTCCTTCATTATCGAGCGTTCGGATTATTATTCTTGCGATAAAGGGATCTTCCTCATTAATTTGTATTCCTAATGCATTAATGGTATTTATGCATTCGTTCGTTGTATCTATCAGCAGTCTTAAATCGTCGGCATTGTTGCTGTTAATTTCTGATTGGTACAAAAGTCTGTACCATTGCTCTGTGAATAGCATCCTGTTATTATCGTACCTCTTTTTGAGCGTCGACCAAGCTACTTCATAGTTGGCAGCCGATAATTGCAAGTGTTGGATTAGACGTGATGCGTCACCTCTTAACGCACCTTTCAGCCGCATCATTTTTTCCGTATTGTGTATGCTCTTTTGATCATGTATCATCTCTTCGAAGAGATTGTGAAATGTCGTCCATTCCTTTACGTCTCCATCGAACTTTGGTATTTTTACCTTCTCGAACTCTACTTGGCATCTAAAATCATTATCGATCCGATTATATTCCACTTTTAATTGGTTTTTTAATATTTCTAATTTTCTCCCACATTCCGTGTATGTCGTGCGATACATTTTTGTGACGTCCTCTGAGAGACTCTGCGATTCTATATACAGTCTTCTCATTTTTGATAATGTATCCTCCAGACAATCGATATCGTATTGGTTGATCATTTTATACATTTTGTTGTTTATCTCACCGTGTATGTCGTTGCAAAGGAGTAGCAGTGCCTCTGCTTGTCTACTGGTCTGACAAGTTTCTTTCTGACTTACGGATTGGTTTAAGGTGCCGTCTAAAAATGTGTCGTCGAAGCTTATGGTTTTTCCGGTAGATGGGCCGGGCGATTCTACAGGAAGCTTTCTCCTGTAGTGCCTTTCGTCTAAGATGATTCTTTCTAAGATCACACCCTTCTCACACTTTAGTTGTCCTTTTAGTTTCATGTATTTATCTTTTAAGAAATAAAATATTGTTTTTTTCGAAATATTCCTCCTTTCCGACACCATCCTTCATTAATTTTTCGTGATTTGCTTCAATAGCATTCTGGATTGCTTCCAACTTTTTCAGGGCGTCTGCTGTCTTGTTTTTAGTAAGCGGTTGTTTTGATGCTTCGTCCTGAAGTTTTAAGATTTGCTCCTCTAACTGCTCCTGCTCTTCTAGCAACTGTTGCCGAATCGTGGCCATTTTTTTTTTTATTATTTTTTATTTTTTTTTTTTTCTTATATATTTTTATTATTTTTTTTTTTGTATATTATTTATTTATTTTTTTTTTTTTTAACCTTTTAGTCCTAATTGAACCGTTGGGGGTGTTTTTATTGTGGTCGCCTTGTTGACTACGTTATGCCCCGACTCACAACTTGGACGTGTTCACTTAGGCTGAGGTTATTTTGCGATTTTATCTACTGTGTCTCTTACCACTGCTGGTGGAGATCAGTGTCCTTTTTTTTGGATTTTATCTACTGTGTCTCTTACCACTGATGGGGGAGATCAGTATCCTTTTTTGGATTTTATCTACTGTGTCTCTTTCCACTGGTGGGGGAGATCAGTATCCTTTTATGGATTTTATCTACTGTGTCTCTTTCCACTGGTGGGGGAGATCAGTATCCTTTTTGCGACTTTATTTACTGTGTCTCTTACCACTGGTGGGGGAGATCAATAACTTATTGTCGTATTTTTTAATTATTGATAGTGACCTTGGTATGGAAACCCAAGGGATTACGCTATTCTGTTTTTATTGCCACTAGCGCCTTGTTATAAAATTCAAGGGTTTACGCTATTCTGTCTCTTACCACTGGTGTGGGAAAACAGAAGCTTGGTGCTTTTTAGGTTCGACCTTACTATCGAAGACAAGGGTTTATGCTTTTCCTGGCGCTGATACTTCTGAATTTCTTACCACGGGTGGGGGAAACACAGAGGCTCGATGGACCAAATGTTGATGCTGCTTATATTCTCCAGATCAAGGATGAATCCGGCTCGAAGCAGCAAATGTTGGTGTTGATGAGTTGAGTTGTAAATTCGAACTATTTTATTTTCAAAACTTATGCACTATATATAGGAAAATATAAGGTAATTAAAACTAAGACCAACGCTAAGAAAAGGAGGGATGTGTGGCATTTGTTCCCACGCTCATCCCTTCTAATGACACCTAATATATGCAAACCACCTTTGTTAATAGATTTGGGTTCAACGTGACGCATGTATATGATTTTATGGTCGAACTCTATGTGTCCTTTTTCTCAAGTGGCCTCCTTCAAGTGGACTGTATTGTTTATTGGTTGGCCTGTGTCGGTTCCTGTTCATGTTTTATGACAATTGGCGTCATCATAAGTCGGTCGGAGTGGTACGCTGGGATAGGCTATGCGAAGCTTTGCGATTTCGCACTGAGAAAGATGATGTGGACATCGAGGAATCGTAAGCAAAAGGCCCATGAGACATTCGACTCGTTTTATGACTATGTATCGAATCTCACGGATCAATTGGAAGTACAGAGGCCTACTCGTAAGTTAGTAAGGGTGTTGAAAAATAACTTGCTGCCAGAAATACGACACGAACTGCTTAATATAGATGTGAGAACGGTACAGGAGCTTAGAGAAGTGTGCCGAAGACGAGAAGCCTTCTTGGAAGATGTCCAAGGCGCACCGGGATATACCAAGTCTGTTCCATTTCGCCAGAAGGTATCTGAATTGAAGCTCAAAAATCAGTCGCAGGAAGATCTAGACCCCGAAATAGAGTTAGAAGTTGACGCCTTATCCTTGGTATGCTGGAATTGCCGAGAAACCGGTCACCGGTATCAAGATTATGTCTCTGAGCGGAGAGTCTTTTGTTACGGCTGTGGAGCCTCAAGCACGTACAAGCCAAGTTGTGAAGCGTGTTCAAAAAACTTGAAATCCAGCACGCCGAAGTCGCCATTCAGACCGAAGACTTCCAGTGTGCTTCGCCATCAGGGCACGAACACCGATTAAGTTCAGATTTACCGACAGGAACGTCCCAAAACAACCCAGACTATCAAACAGACAACCTCAATCCATCGGTGGATTGTCAATTATTCTCAGACGAACAAATTACAAGACATGACCATAGAGTAACAGAAGAAAGTTTCCAATCTCGTGGCGGAATACGAATGATTAACTTCTGGAAGAAAGTGAAGAGGTGTCGATCAGGTCAGAAATATTGGAGTTCACTCTCAGACATGACTAAAGACCCGCGTCCGTTTTTGCAAGTTCGATTACTCGGTCGAACGATCTATGGATTGTTAGCGTCCATTAGTTGTGCAGGAGGGAATCTAGCGAATGAATTGCTGCTCGGAGACGTAGCATTTAAGCGAATAAAGGAAAACGCTAGCACCGCTGATGGGAAAGCACAGACTATAGTGGGCAGAATGGAAGTAGAGATCGAGTACGGCAACGGAAAAAGACTCCTGGAAATGTTTATAATTCCGTCACTTAACAACGATCTTTATCTCGGAATTGACTTTTGGAACGCATACGATCTCCTGCCAAACAGATTGAGGGTTTCGGAAATAGAAATGGCATTAGCCAAGGAAGGGGTAGAACAGCATGATTCGTTCTGAATTTTGCTTCGCTCTCAGCACCGTTGACGGACGTTATCTCTACAAAGCGTAAGTTCGCGCTGTCTAAAGAAGCGATAAAAGCGTTTAGTGATTTGGAGCGTTGTCTTTGTGAAGCCCCAGTATTAAAAAGTCCCGATTTTTCGCGACCATTTTTCATCCGCAGTGATGCAGTAAGACTGGGGTGGTTGGAGTTTCGGTGCAGCTGACGAGGGAGACAAATGCCCAATCGCTTTCGTCTCAAAAAAATTGAATAAGGCTCAACGTGACTACACAGTGACGGAGCAAGAACGTTTAGCGGCTATTGTTTGCATGAAGAATTTCCGAGCCTATGTCGATTTCACGATCATAACTGATCACGCTTCGCTGAAATAGCTCGGTGGGCTTTATCACTGCAGCGTTACCGATTCAAAATCGAACACCGAAAAGGGTCAAAAAACGTTGTGCCTGATGCCTTGTCGAGAGTGAACGAAGAGACAGTAGGATCTTTGGAGCTGCCAGAAGGATCATTGGTGGATCTAAAATCCGAGCATTTCAAGTCTAAGGATTATTTGGAGCTAGTTGAACGCATAAAGGCGAACCAAGAAAAGTTTCCGGACTTGCGGGCGGTAGAAGGCTTCGTAAACCGCCGAGCTGAGCATTTAATCAAAGAACGTTTGTATGACGAGTACTCCTGGAAACTATGGATTCCTAAAGCTATAGTTCCCGATGTGTTGTTGCGCGCTCATGATAATCCTCTCACTTCTCATGGCGGAATGCACAAGACAATTGAGCGCATTATGATGTATTATTACTGGCCAGGACTAGTAGCTGATGTGAAAGCCTATATTAATGCTTGTGAGGTGTGTAAGACCACTAAGGCTCCAAATAGTGTGCTGAGACCTGCAATGGGAAAGGCCCCCGAAACTCTCCGATTCTTTCAAAGGCTTTACATTGACTTCCTCTGGCCTTATCCCCGATCACGTGCAGGAAACATTGGGATCTTCATTGTCCTAGATCATTTTTCGAAGTATGTATACTTAAAGGCTGTGAAGAAAATAAATAGTTATTCATGTCGTATGGAGTGCCTGAGACGGTTGTGTCTGACAATGGCTCACAATTCCGTTCCGAAACTTTTCGGAATATTCTGAAGAAATTCGAGGTGACACATACGCTAACAACAGTCTATTCTCCGCAAACAAACGCATCAGAGCGTGTGAATCAGTCAGTGATTGCTAGTATCCGGGCTTATTTGCGTCCCGACCAAAAGCATTGGGATGAATGCCTCAGCAGAATAGCGTGCACTTTAAGATCTTCGATACACTCTAGTATAGGAACGAACGCGTATTATATAGCCTTCGGTCAAAATATGATCACAGCCGGGTCGACTTATGGTCTGCTCAGGAAACTGGGTATGTTGGAGGATCGTTCCGTGACGTTTAATCGGCAAGATTCTTTCGACATAGCGCGTGAAGATGCTTGTTGTCGGAGTCAGAAGATGCACGAGGGAAATGAACGACAATATAATTTGAGGTCTAAAGATGTAACGTTTTCTAAAAGACAAGAAGTGTTCCGGCGTAACTTCAAACAGGTTAAAACTCCAAATTTGGACCTGCGTTTATAAAGTCTAGGGTTCGAAAGAAGATAGGTAATTCCTATAACGCGCTAGAAGCCTTACAGGGACGGTTCTTAGGAAACTACCACGCAAATTACATACGACAATAAAAGTCGCTTCATGCTGGATCAGTCTAGGAAATGTTGGATCCCCTAGCCTGATTTTGTGGGGGGGGGCTTTGTAACAGGGCCTGAAGCGACTCAATAGTGTTGTAAAATTCGCGCATATTTTGAATTACAACCGGCACAGCAGGGATGTTTTGACTGTATCGGGGTACATTTTGTAGAGGTACGGCCACGCAGCTGATCCCAGCTGACCGAATCATGTTAGATTAGATAAGAGGGTAAGGCACGACTTTGACAGGTGATGGATCGAGAAACTTCCTTTTCCGCTGTGCTCTTGAGCTCGACAGATGTGTGAACTTTTACTCGTGGTTTAATTGAAAACGAATCTTTAAATATCAAACTTTAATTGTGCCATCCATCAAAGTTTTGCGTGACTGTTTCCCTCGCATCCATTACGATTCCTCATAGGGGTTTGTGAGGGAGTACAAGACAGGATAGTTTGAAGAAAGCGCCTTGCAACTGCAATCCGCAAAGTAATGTACGTTCATTGGATGTAAACATGCCAGAGGAAACAATCTACACCCTTCAGTTGTGAATCCCGGATACTAGAAGCCTTGCCGCTTGGATAGATATAACCCAGAATAGTGAATGTCAGCGCGTCTCGCTTTTAAAACAGACTACGTGTTACTAGATGTGTCAAGGTGTTTCGAACTAAGTTATGAGAGAGTAACAATTAGTGCTGTTGAGATGGCCAGAAACGAATCATGGTCGGCTAGCTGAATGGTCCAGTTCACTTTTTCACCCGCGTGTCCCCCGAAAAAATGTCTCAATTTCAGCTTACACCGTCGGGAGATCGATCTTTGAACGCTGGACTTCTGATACGAGTGAGTTAATGATAAATTGATCGTTTTTGTGTGAAAATATTGCCTTAGTAGAGTTGCGCCCTGACCCGAATAGAATTCTCGACCACTAGTTTGACCTCTCCAAGATTGAATTCAGTTTCCATTACTATTAACATAAAGTCTCACATATGCGTTGATAATATTTATAATAATAACCGAATTAATAGGATTAAAGAAATTAGAGCAGAAACGCCTCATGAAGATTTATAGGATTAAACGTTTTCCCTAGCCATAGGGGTTAGCCTTAACTCAATTATTATTCCAATATTATAATGTTACCATCTCACCATTTACCGCCTATATATATATATATAAGATCGGATTACTATCTACCATAAACCTTGATTCCTCTATACCAATATTTTCGTCTTTATAGCTAGTATTAATCTAAATAAACGCCTTATGTATAGAATATATCGATAGAACTTAGAAATGAAAATTAGAAACAACCGACTGAGATTTGAATGAAATATAGATATAGTATCATTAAATCAACTTATTGTTCTATCGCTTTTGTAATGATGGTAGTCTTCGAGTAGACTAACGAATCTGAACCAATGCCACCGTTCTTGTGATTGCAGAGTGCAGGGAGCACTTGAGTCTACGGGATTCAAAGAGGTGCTCATCGGTAGGGTAGTGTAAATAAGTCCACGCAACATCTGTGGATGTCGAACTCCCCCTCCCCAACTCCTTTCCTCTTTTCTTCTTTTCTTCTTTTCTTCTCTGACTCTTTCCTTTGCTTTCGATTTTCTTTCTACCGGTTCAAGAATTTATATTTGTCGCAGCACGCTAACTTCTCAAGATATTAACAATAATTAACAGCAGCAGAGCGGAATCGATCTGTGTGGGCAAGACCACCACCCCCAAGGCCGACGAGCCCGAGCCGGAAAAATATGGCGTGCCCGCCAGCACAGGTCGAATCTCGTCCGACAACACTGGCTCCGTTGCACGTTACACCCTCCACCTCCACAGGACGAGACACAGGAAGACCAACAAAAACCTTGGATGACTGTTCAGATTATACAAGAAAAAACTTGTAGATGCAACATGTCATATACGTACGGATCATTTATCAGGGGCACTGTCAATCAAATTTACGAACGACAAGGAAAACAAGAGGTCGTGTATTACAAAAGCTGTTTCTAAGGCAAGTCCGGTGAGACTTGACAGGATCAAGGATAGCATCCTCACGCCAGCAAGTTCACTACCAAGGAAGTACACATTTGAAGAGTCTTTAGCATTGTTTTTGAATTTGGGAATGTCTATGGAGAAATATTCAATATTGCAGAATTCCTTAATCCATCATAATGTAGACATTCTGCCTGAATACAGAAACATTACACAAGCAAAACTAAAGGCAGTGCCGGAATCAACAATAACTACAGAGATATCAGCGGAAGTAAAACTTCAAGACCTGATGGAACACACTGAGAAACGGCTCATTGAGAGTTTAACTCACCATCAGATTGAGAGTCTTCCGCAAAATCTCACATTGCACAGCAAATGGGGCTGTGATGGATCTTCTGGGCAAAGTCAATATAAGCAAGCAATATCCACAGACGATAAAGCCATAACAGATTCTAACATGTTTATGGCTTCTCTTGTACCCCTGCGGCTTATATCCGATACATCGGAATATTGGAAAAATCCGCTACCTTCGTCTGCTCATTATTGCCGCCCAATATTTTCAAATACTCCAAAGAATCTTCGGAGTTAATAAAGTTCACAGTAAACTATATTAAGAACCAGATTTCTGGTTAAAATATAAAATATTAAAAATTTGGATGATTCCATAGTTGAAAAGGAAAATTTGGAATATGGTGTGGGGAACATTGCATGCAAGAATAAGATGTATGGAGTTCATTTTAAAAGAGAGGGAGAATCTTTTGACAAAAGCACGACAGCTAAGGAAAAACAAAACAATAGGAAACAAATGATTCAAGAAAAATTTGTTGAAAGACTATCACTGAAGGTGGACTGCCCCAAACAAGGATATGGAAACACAAACGATGGAAACTCATCACGAACATTCTTTTAAAAAGTTGAAATTACTGCAGAAATAACTGGTGTGGATATTGACATAATCAAAAGATTGGGTGTCATTTTTAATGTTTTAAGCTGCAAGGAAAAAATTAACACCCACAAATTTGGTGAATATGCCTCGAAGACTGCAGAGCTGTTACAGGAAAAATATCCTAAAAAGAAACTTACTCCTACGCTTCATAAAATTTTTACACATGGTCAAATTTTAATTGAATATCAGAGCTTACCAATTGGAGAGATGTCAGAGGAAGCACAGGAAGCGAGAAACAAGGATTAAAAGAAATACAGGTACATGAATAAGTGCAAAATATCACGAAAAACCCAAAACAGGGATCTTTTCAACATGTTAGCAGCCTCTTCAGATCCATATATTTCATCCATTAGACATGTGAGATCTTAAAAAAAATCGGAAAATAGTTATTCTTTAGAAACGATAAGTTTGTTAGATATTCCTCCCTCTAAATTGGAAGTGGAGGCATATTTTAAAGAGAAAAATAAATTAAACCAAATTCCAGAATAAAAAGACGCCAAGGGAACACCTTGCTTTCGCGAAAAATACCTCTGTCGCGGGAAATTTAAATGTAGCGCAGCGCGCGTGTAATCGATAGTCTGTTTCAGTATTTTACTTGTTGTGTACGGTCACACTTAAAAGTGCCAAAGTCAAGCCACGGTTCCCGCTTCGGCATTCCGATTAACGAGAGCAAAGAGAGTGGGAGGCGAGACTGCGGTACGTAGATTTACTATTGGAATTCTAGGTTAAACTGAGATTTGTATTGTTATCTCTAGAATAAAACGCTCCTATTATCGCACTTCATATTTACGCTACGGGATCTGGCTATTTCTCGTTTCGGTGTTGAAGCGATTCATGGTGTTCAAGGCAACTCCCAACTGCTCAACGTCGGTCGGCGTCATTTCTTTTATTCGCATTCGCGGCTGCTTTATTCGCACGCGCCCATTTGGTTTGCACAATGTCGACTGCACATTCGCCCCGGCGGATCCCCCGAATTGGACAGACTGTGGCTACCGCAACTGCAACGACCACGGCAGCATCGACTGGCACTCCGAGCAGTGTCAGGAGAAATGCCGGTGGATTGACGTTGCGGCCACAGACTCCTATGGAGAGTGGGAGACAAGGAAGGAATCCGAGTGGTGCTGTACAGCCTGACGGATCAGGCCAGAGCACGGACCCCACCAAGGGCCAAGTTGCGGCGCTCATTATGAAGATCGCAACTTTGGAGAAGGAGCTGGAAAAGGCAAGGGCAAGTGAAGGATAAAATGGAGGATCCGAGAGACCCGTTAGAAACGTAGTGAGCAGATTTGGAGTGAGCGGTGCGGTGAATACACCGCTATGTTTGAGTGAAGAGCCAAGGCAGATATTGAGTGAGATTCTGCCGCCGGGAGCCGCCAAGAGACCCGTTGGAAACGGAGTGAGCGGTATTGGAGTGAGCGGTGCGGCAAAGGTGCCGCAAGGGCAGATATTGAGTGGAAATCTGCCGCTAGATTCGTTTGAGAGAGTGACGCCATATTTATATGAACAGTCGCCGCTGCAATTGAGTGGAAATTTTCCGCCATCATTGAGTGGAAATCTGGCAATAGGGCGACTAGTCACACTGAGCTCAAATTGTACGACGATAAGCTACTCCACGCCATGTTGTGTTACGGCCACGGTGCTGCCAGAGCAAGGGATGCATGCACTACGGGATCCACAACACAACTTCTTGGCACCGACCCCATCGCCTGGATCATATGGAACAGTGTCGCCGAGCCCGTTGAATGGATGGACGCCGCGCAAATTGCCTGATCTTCCTGAGTTTGAAGGTCAGCCGGAGAAATGGCCTATATTCCTATGCTCGTTCGTGGAGACAACGGCGGCATACCACTGCACAGCTTTGGAGAACAACCAAAGGCTAGTGAAGGCCCTGAAGGGTGAAGCGCGAGCGTCAGTCAACTCGCTGCTCATACACCCGGCCAACATTCAGGTGGTAATGGACCAGCTGCGGTTCCGGTATGGACGCCCGGAACAGCTGATACGCAGCCAGTTGGAAAGTGTGCGAGAAGTTCAGCCCATTCAGGAGCACAACATCTACAAGATCGTGCCATTTGCTACCCGGGTGAGCAATCTCGCAGCGTTCCTAAGATCATCCACGAATGGAAATCAGCACCTAGGGAATCCCACCCTGATGGAGGAGCTGATAACTAAGTTGCCCTTGAGCAAAAGGCTGGACTGGGCTAGGCATGCAGCCACCATAGGATCATACACGACGGTGGTGCACTTGAGCGAGTGGCTAAACGACCTCGCAAGACTAGTCTGCACCATCACCGACGTCGGCACCAAGGATCCAAAACGAAGAGTACTGCACGCCAGCACAGGTCTCATCCATGGGAGCTGCAAGACGAGCGCACCAAGTGCTGCCCGATATGCGAGGAGCAACACCCGATCAAGGACTGCAAGGTCTTCAACCATGCTTCGCCAACGGTCCGCATGGAGTTGGCAAGGAAGCATCACAGCTGTTTCTCGTGCCTGGAAGCTGGACCCATGAGCAGGTTCTGCAAGAGAGACAAGAAGTGCACTGTCCATGGGTGCCAGAGAACGCACCATCGCCCGTTGCACGATGGACTGGCCAATCTCAAACGGCCACAGTCAAACGGTGGGGCGGGGAGTGATCAGAGGGGTCATCGCGATCGTTCGCTGCATGGAGGCAGTGGTCAACGGAAGAATGACTCGCGAGCAACGCAGCCACCGAAACCAACCCCGAGTGAGTCCCTCACGCCATCAGCAGGCAGCATCGAAATGCCGCATCGGAACCTGAGTTGTGTCGACGCGGATGGAGGTCACCTGCTATTCCGCATTCTGCCCGTGACTCTGTATGGGGGGAACAAGCAGGTGGACACCTACGCGCTGTTCGACGAGGGCTCGTCGGTCACCATGATCGAGGACGAGCTCATGCGAAGCCTAGACCTGGAAGGCATGAATCGACAGCTAAACATCCAATGGTTCGGCGGGAGATCCACAAGACAGAGCACAAAGATGGTGAGTCTGCAGATCAGCGGGACCGGGAAGCCGAAACGTTATGGGCTAAGAAACGTGTACGCAGTCTCGAACTTGAATCTACCGATGCAAAGCCTGCGTCGAGAAGATGTCAAAACGGTGAGGACTAGCGCACGTTTACCGATGAGTCCATACTGCAACGAAGTGCCTAAGATCCTAATTGGATTGGATCATGCGCACTTGGGCATACCTATGCGAAATAGGAACTTTGGGCCAGGAGGGCCCTATGCAGCCGCCACCAAGCTTGGGTGGGTGGTGTTTGGACCGGTGAAACATCAAGTAAGTTCACCAACTCATAAATCGTGCCTCCTAGCATTCCCACAGGATAATCTTCTGGAGAAGATGGTCAGCGACTACTTTGAAATAGAGAATTTCGGAGTAAAGCCAGCGCCGCCAGTCGCAGTTAGCGGTGATGCACGGGCTTTACGAATTCTCGAGGCCACGACAAAACGAGCGGGCCAACGGTATCAAACGGGTCTGCCATGGAAGGAGGACGAAGTGAGTCTGCCAAACAGCTACAATATGGCACCTAAGCGACTAGTCGACATCGAGAGGAAGATGCAGCGCGATGGGAACTTCGCGCAGGCATATCAAGGAATCATGGATGACTACGTCAAGAAGGGATACGCGCGACGGTTGGAGCAGCAGGAAAGCACTTTGGTCAACAGTGACAGAACATGGTACCTGCCGCACTTCGGGGTCGAGAACCCGAATAAGCCCGGGAAGATCCGCCTTGTATTCGATGCGGCAGCCAAGGTTGGCGGCGGATCCCTGAACACAGCTCTGCTCAAAGGCCCACAGCAGTACAAATCTCTGCCAGCTGTGCTCTTCCACTTTCGGGAAGGAGCAGTGGGAGTTTGCGCAGACATTAAGGAGATGTTCCACCAGGTGTTGATACAGCCACAGGATAGATGTGCCTAGAGATTCCTATGGAGGAACGGAGACGACCGGCGGGATCCAGACCTGTACGAGATGGAGGTGATGACGTTCGGAGCAGCGTGCTCCGAGCCGTGCTCAGCGCACTACGTCAAGACCCTGAACGCTGCAAAGTACTCCACACAGATCCCCGCGCGGTCCTGGCCATAAACGAGTACCACTATGTGGATGACTACGTAGATAGGTTCGCAGACGAGAATGAAGCTATTGCTGTATCAACACGGGTAAGAGAAATCCATGCTTACGGTGGCTTCGAGTTGTGCCGATTTTCTTCCAGTTCGGAAAGTGTGGTCAAGGCTTTGAACCCACTAGAATCCAACAAGGAGGTTGAATGGACCGAAGCTGAGGAGAAGATACTGGGCATGTACTGGCAGCCGGCTACAGACGAATTCAGATTCAGCGTCAAGTACAATCGGGTGCCCAGCAGCGTGATGACTGGAGGACGTATCCCCAACAAGAGGGAGTTCCTAAGCCTCGTCATGTCAACGTTTGACCCGATAGGATTCTTGAGCTGCTACACGGTGACCGCCAAACTGCTGATGCGAGAGATTTGGCGGGAAGGAGTTGGATGGGATGAGCCGTTGCCAGAGGAATTTGCCACAGCGTTCGAGGTCTGGCGGCTAGATTTGAGCTACGTGAGAGAGTTCCGATGTCCGCGCCACTACTTTGGCGTCGGACGCGTGCGGGCGCTGCAGCTGCACGTTTTTGTGGACTCAAGCCAATCGGCGTTTGCTGCGGTGGCTTACTGGAGAGCCACATATGACGACGACGACATGCAGGCGCATTTCGTTTGTTCCAAAACGAAGTGTGCCCCAATGAAGACCATGTCCATACCCCGACTGGAACTTCAAGCAGCCGTACTGGGAACAAGACTGATGGACACCGTAAAACAGACGCACGGTGTGGCGATCAGCAGCTGCGTACTCTGGACTGACTCTAAAACTGTGCTGCACTGGATAAGCAGGATCACGGATCAAGGATCACGATGGCTAGGCGGACCTCCCTTTCTGCGGGAGCCTGAGGAAAACTGGCCGAAATCTTCATCGAGTGATGGTTGCTGCCCACAGACCACGGATGAAGTGGAAATGCCATGTGAGTTTGCACTGGTCATGGCAAACACATTTATATCTTTGCAGAGATTCTCCAACTACGAACGACTGGTCAGGACCACTACTTGGGTCCGCCGGTTCATCCGACGCTGTCGGGGACAGCGCGACGAGCTCGAAGGATACAGCCTTACTGCTGCTGAGTGCGCCGATGGAGAGCTCGTCCTGATAAAGCAGGCACAAAATGAGGCATTGGCGGAGGAGACGCAACGGAAGACCGTCCCTAAAGGCAGTTAACTGCGAGGGCTGTCGCCATACGTAGACGACGATGGAATTCTACGGGCGTGTGGGAGGATCGATGCCGCCGCGTGCATGGCATTTGACGCACGGCGCCCGATCATAATGTCACATAAGCACGCTCTGACTGAGATGATCGTCCGTCACTACCACGTTAAGATGAAGCATCAAAACCTGGATGCGACCATAAGCGAGATCCGGACGAGGTTCTGGATAACGAACAAACAAAGGTTGCTACGGAGGGTGGTAACCAATTGCCACACATGCAAGCTACGGAGAGAGCAACCGATCCAGCCTGTGATGGGTCCTTTGCCAGAGGACCAGCTCGAGGCCAACGGATGGCCATTCAAGTACACCGGCCTGGACTATTTGGATTCATGCATCATAGCCATCAGGAACTTTATGTGTCGCCGCGGACCGGTGGTCCGAATGAGAAGCGACAACGGCAAGAATTTCATCGGAGCCAATCGAGAGGCCAGGAGATTCGATGAAGTCTTCGAACCAGAGAAGATCCAGGGCGAGCTGTCGTCCAAAGGAGTCGAATGGATCTTCCGGCAAACCCAGCTGAAGGCGGCGTCTGGGAGAGAATGGTCCAGTGCGTCAAGAAGGTACTGGCGCACAAGATGGAGGTTGCGCCAAAGCAACACGTACTCGGAAGCTTCCTGATCGAGGCGGAGAATATTGTAAATTCGCGTCCGCTCACTCATCTTCCAGTCACGGTTGATCAGGAGGCACCCATCACCCCGAAAGGCACAGGAAGCAGCAGTTTTTGGTTCCACTGGTGTTCTTTATATTTAATATTTTCAAACCATTTAGTCATTGTTTGATAGGATTCTTTCATATAAACAGCATTGGCGATGGAAAGAGAGGGTTTTTGATTTTCATTGTGTAGCAAAACAGCCTTTAAACTTTCCTTACTGCTGTCAACATAAGCTTCACCCAGTTGCTTGAAGAGTTCGAAAATTTCGTGGCAAATGCACATGTCATCCTTCGTCGAATAAAATTGTGCGTGAACCAAATGACGTGTCCAGAAATGAGTTATGTTGGCCTTTTTCAGGAAGCGTAAATCCTTGACCAGATTGTTGCGGGTAAACCAATTTCATGGATATCCCAATTCCAGCTATTTTGAATGAACAAAAGAAACATTCAGAGCCGTGAATATCAATTTGAAATTGTTTTCTAAAAAAAAATTTTTAAGAAAAAAATTAATGTTAGTATTTTTTGTACACTTAATACCTTGTGATTTAGGGTAACTTACTCTTCGTCTTTATTAAATGCTGTTAAATTCAATTTACACCATTTGCATAGACATCTTGGAGCCCACTCTTCGCCAATACCTTTGGGCCTGATTTTAAAGTTTTCTTCATACTGTTCTTGCAACTTTTCGGTAAAAACGAATTTTTTTTTCCTTGCTGGTCATATGATTTCCAAATATGTGGAAAAATGAGTCTGTTTTGTAAACACATACAAATTAACGGCTTGAGTTATACATTTCAATTGCTTTCAATTAGAAACAAGTAGTATTTTTTGAACCCATACGATCGTATTCTGATGGAAGTCAGAAAAACATTGAGGTAGGGATACTATAGGTCTGTACCTATAACTCTGTAGTTATATATCTTTTTGTATGAATATCTACAAGAGAAAAATTTATAATTTTTGCGGGACCAGCACCTGTGAAGGAAAAAAGGCCAACATTCAACAACACCAAGGCTTAGTTATGAGGAATAAAAGTAACTGTCCACCAGATTTACAGCCCAAATGGACAAGATATGGAGAGGATATATATCCGAGATATATCCGTAAAACCAAAATAACAGGTCTTTTTTGTTTCCTGCAAGCCCATTTTGTACAAATTAATGTACCTATCTAAAGAAAGAAAGCCAAGAAATATTTTTTGTTCGACTTTTTCTGAGTTTCTAAAGTAAAAATTTCCGAAAAAAAATACGGAAAAAAAATTATTAAACTCGAATTTAAAAGCTTAATAAGATCTTGACGGTAAGCTGCATTTACAAAGTGTTTGGGTACGATTTATATCTGCATTTTTTAGATATTAAAAAAATTCTTAAAAAAACTAAACCTTAAAAAAAAGCATAATTCTTTAAAAAATGTTAAATCCCAAAATCTATCAGAAAGTAATTTTTGGCCACAGCGGAAATAAAAAGTTCAATTTTGTTGAGTAGTGTTATCCGACTCAGTTGTTTCCCATGTCAGTCCAATTTTGTGTGTGAAAAAATAACGGTTCTGACCGAATTTGTGTTGATTTTGTGCTCAAACACGGTTATTGACTCCTTGCCGCTTATCGATGATCAGAACGCCAGAGTATGTGGTACAGATATTATCTGGTACCAATTCACTCTGAATCTGTTTAATATTCTCTGTTTGTAATGCCGGAAGGGTAATATGAGTTTTAAAGATGCCATCGGGTATTCTGTTATGAAATTGCTTGGAGACCTGGCACTTCCATACGATATAGTTTGCATGGATGATAATATAATGGTGTCATTTTTAGTTGGTCCTGGAAAGATGGAAGATTGTTCTTGCTTTGTTGAATAAGATTGGACTCTTGTCCAACTTCTTGAAAACCGCTGTGCAGTATTTGGGATATGAGAAGTGAGCTGAAGATATAATGCCAAATCCAAGTAAAGTTATTGTATTAAGCTCATTGCCTCTAGCGGGGTTAGTAAGCTTGAGACAGCACGTTGGTTTGGCTTCGTATTTTTGTAAATTTGTGTACTGAGTTTCTCAAAAAATGAAATTACCCTATTCGCTTGCATCAGTGAAGGCAAATTTTATTTGGAAAGAAAAGAAGTGAAGTAAAGAAGTGCAGGAAGTCAAGTTGAAAGAAAGGCACCGGCATTCTTATAAATGAACCAGTTTTTATAATTTGAAACTTAAAATATCCTAAATCCTTTGAATTGCATATAAATGCGAGTTTCCGTAGCTATGAAGCTATGAATCATTGGTAGTCCTCATGTAGTGGAATATTTTAGCAGAACAACTTTCTTTGCTGAGTCAATATATCATTATAATGAACTGAAAATGTTGAAAGTTTTTGAAGCCCTAAAGCGTAACCGTCACTACCTGCTCGGTTGTGAGTTTAAGGTATACACCGATTGTAACTTTATAAAGGAATTCTCGCACTGAATTAGACATGACCTTTAAGCTTATCTCTGGCAGACTTATTTGTAGTATCTGGAAGGAAAACGTGTTGTCCACGTTGATATCAAATTCAATTTAAGACTGACTCTAAATGTAAAATTTCTGAAAAGAAAGTGTGAACGACAGAGTTTCCAGTGATTGGCTTTTCACTGAATAGTGACTTGATTCCGATCTGATTGGTATTGTCAACAAACTCAACGGTTGTGAGCATGCTGAAGATTTTACAGAGACGTACGAGTTGAGAAAGGGCATAATGTTTTGCAAAAAAAAGGAATAATAATTGGATCACTTGCAAGAGTGTTACAGGTTGTTTGGGAAAAGTGCAGGCGGAGCCACCCCACATTTTGAAAGCAAATAAACCCTAATTTTACTGGAAAGTTAATCGATAAAAGTAATGCAGAATGATGGTTTCACCAAATTAGTTTATTTGTTCAACACCCACTAGTTGAATATTGAGAGCTGAGTGAAAGCTATAAAGCTTTCTTTCTTTGGTAAAGAGGCACATGGAAGAGACCGGTGTACTGTGACGATGAAATGTCGATGAGTGACTATGTGTATTCCGTCTTGGAGAGACGATGAGTCCAGGATGAACTGACTGTCATCCGTCTTTGAGAGACGATGAGTGACCCATGAGTGACCCGATGAGTGACTATGTGTATTCCGTCTTGGAGAGACGATGAGTTCAGGAGAGACTGACTGTCATCCGTCTTTGAGAGACGATGAGTCCAGTTGGGATTTGGTGTGCTCCGTCCAATGGGACGATGAGTTCAGATGGAACTTGGTCAGACGATGAGTTAAATGTGATTATTGTGATCCACCCTGGTCAGACGGTGAGTTTAATGTGAACATTGTGATCAGCCCTGGTCAGACGATGAGTGTAATATGATTATTGTTATCCGTCCTTGTCCGACGAAGAGTTTAAATTAACTTGAGAGACAGGATGATGTGTAGTGCAGTGATTTATTGAAATTGCGAGTAAGGCAGATGTTGGCGAAGGGAACAGAGATATGTTAAGTAATTACTAGTGAAAGATAATTTTTTTATAAGTAATACGCAACTGTAGTTGAATCAAGCCAACGATCTTGACCATATGCTCTGTGATAAACACAGTCAGCAGTGTAGCTGGAGTGAGTCCTTTAGAGCTTCTAATTGGAAAAGAAGCGCGTCCTATAGGTTTTATGTCACCATACGATACAGAAGATCAGGTTGATAAAAAGAGTGTAAAAACTCAACCATCAAGCTGGGTATGACAAACTCAGATTTCAAATGAATAGTCCAGCAGTTCACAGACACAAAGTTGGTGATTATGTTTTCTGTTTGAAATAACAATGAATAAGTTCCGTCCAGGTGGGGCAAGAAGTGAAAAGTTATACTGAGTAAGTTGGGAGTAGGTGGGACTAGAAGTCCAGGTTGGACATGGAAAATGAGTAACGATTAGCGATCGGCTATATAGGCTGAATTGCGTATACAGGCAACGAATTATGAGATGGCAAATGTGGAAAACTTAGTTTGAGTTATTCTTTGGTGAAGAAGTAAATGCAAGGCATACTGATATGTCATTGAGACTGGGTTAAAAGCAAAGAAATATAAACTGTATTAATTAATAAACGAACGAAAAAGAAAATAAATGAGAATTTATGTCACCACCATTTGTAACGATAGTACTATAGAAAAGAACTGTTAATGAATAAAGACCAACTGTATTACTTTATGTACTATTTACTACAGCCTTGAGAGGATTACACGAGGACGTGGAAAGGTCAGGATGGCCGTGTCGGATCATAAAATTGATTGCAGTGTATTTTTGGTTATTCACTACGAAAATTCTCGCAGTGTTTCCTTCTATCGTCTTCTTTGCGCTTGCCGTTTGTTAGGGCTCTCTGCTTATCCCGTTGAATGATAAGGATCATTGCGTCGCAGATAATGAGCGGCTGAAAGGGTTGGTTGTTGATACTCTCTGTACAGTTGAATTGTAGAAGTTTGCCCAAGCAGTTGTTAGCGGAACAACTCGGCTGTATGTGCGACTTCTCGAAATTGAGTCTACCAACGCAGAACACCCTGACGGGAACCCAGATTTAATGCCGAACCCGACATATATGTTCATTGAATATTCTTTTACTTAAGTTCCGAATCCCATTTCGGGGGATTGAAGCCTTTGGCTTCTAGATCGATTAAGTGACGCCCTTTTTTTGTCTGTTTTTTGTGCGAGGTAGCGTCACTTAAATTGTGTATTGATAACAATGAATACATTGCTTACTTTTTATTCCACTTGAAAGATGCAGTAAGGCAATACAATTTTTATGCGATTTTGCACTCTGAAAAAATTTGCAACTTTGATTGCTCATATCTCCTAAATTAAAAGTTTGATTATCTTGAAACTTTGTATTTTTGAAAGGAAAATATCTGTTAGATGCGTGTATTTATTTTATTCAAAGCGCTCATAAAGTTTTTGACTTTTGCCAGAACGGATGCATCGCAGAATCCATGATGCTCGTCCTTACTAATTGTGCGGGAGAACAGCACGCTGGACCTGAGGATGTACATGCGGCCACACCTGTGCAGAACCCTGGACGCCATGATGATACTAACATACGAATTTAAGGACGGTGTAAGGACGGTCCGGCGGAAGCGTCAGCTCGGACGAAGGAAGCCACCAGATCAGCAGCACGAGGACCACATTGTTGATGGATACGTCCGGAACCCGGCTCAGGCGTTCCGCCGGTGTGGGCGGAAAGATGTGGGTCACGTCATGGCAAAGCTGGCGGAAGACGGGAAACGCCCCGCGACCCTAGCCGCGGAGGGCCGTGTTGGGGTCGCAAGAAACTGCCCCTCAAGCCTAGTTGGTGGGATGACGATTGAGGAGGTACAACTGTCTGCGGTGGAGAGGATTGCGTGGATGGAGCTACGGGCTACAGTGGACACAGGGGCCACAAGCAGTTTCATCAGCTGCACCCTGGCTGGCAGGCTGAGGAGTACCGGGAGAGAGACGGTGATAAGGAAACATGCGCAAGTGGTGGCAAGTCAACTAGAGGTGGGAGTGGCCTTTGGCGACAAGGAGGTGCCGACGGCATTGCTCGTGCTGCCGGGCGTAATTGATGAATCGGTACTGGGGTGGGACGCGGACTCGACCCTAGAACCAGCCGTTGCAGCAGAGATCATCCAGGTGAAAGCGGCGGTTGAAAACCCTGCAGGAGAAAGCGAGCGAGAGGAGCCGGTAGAATCATTCATAGCCCGGGAGTTGGAGGAGCTCGCCAATATAAAGAGGGTATCGAATGTGGTGGTGCACACAATCACAATGAGTGACCCAGTGACCCAAACACTGTCAAGTAAAGGTATTACTAAAGGAACCCTAAAATACAGACCGAAACTAATAAGAAGGTACATGATCTGCTGGAAACGGGAAATTATCTAGCCGTCGAAGAGTCCGTAGAGCTCACTGATTGTGATGGTGAAGAAAAAGACCGGCAAGTGGAGGCTGTGTGTCAGCTTCCGACAGGTGAACGCGAAGTTGGGAGAGGACGCGTACCCGATGCTGAGGATTGACTATATCCTCGACCAACTGCGGGAGGCGCGCTTCATCAGCAGTCTGGATCTGAATAATGGGTATTTTCAGATTCCGCTGGAGGAGAGCCGTTGGACCAGGTGATTGGCCCAGAGACGATGCCTCATGCGTTCGCATATCAGGGTAACATTATTGTCATCGGAAGAACGAAGGAAAAGCATCAGAGGAATCTAAAGGAAGTGTTCCTACGGTTGTGTGGTGCTAATCTGTGACTGAACGCAGACAAGTGTCAGTTCTTCCGGAAGTAGTAACGGTATCTCGGTCATTAAGTGACGGGGGAAGGGATCTGCACGCATCCCGAGAAAGTTGCAGCCGAACTGAAGTGGGCATCACGGTACCGGCGGTTCTTGCCCGGGTTCGCGACTTTGGTGCATCCTCTTACCGCACTGACGAAGAAAAAGGCGGAATGGGAATGGACCCCCGAGATGCAGAAGACATTCGAGGCGGTGAGAGACCGACTGGTGGCAGACCCCGCACTAGCATGTCCCGATTTCTCAAAGAAATTCGTTCTCCAGACAGATGCCAGTGACTACAGGCTGGGGAAAATCCTCACGCAGGAGACGGACAGAGGCCAGCAGGTCGCTGAACGGGGCCGAGAAGAACTACTCAGCCACCTGGAAGGAGTGCCTTGCCAAAGTTTGGGCCATAAGGAAGTTGAAGCCGTATCTGGAGGGGTAACACTTCAAGGTGATCACGGATCACATGGCTTTGAAGTGGCTGAACAGTATCGAAAGTCCGTCAGGGAGAGTGGCGAGATGGGCATTGCAGGTACAGCAGTACGACTTTGAGGTATCGCACAGGAAGGGGCAGCTCAATACAGTAGCGGACGCCCTTTCCAAACAACCGTTGGCCGAGCGATGCCTGCGGGTAGAGGCCGGTGGAGGAGACGGTAAAGAGGCCGTGCCACCGTGCGAATGGCTGGAGAGCTTGAAAGAAAAGATCAAGCGGGAGCCTCAGAAGTATCCGGACTACTTAGAAGTATCCGGACACCGAGCGGGGAGTGAGGACGTCGCATCCTGGAAGTTGTGCGTTCCGAAGAAATCCCGGGAAAGGGTCATGAAGGAAAACCACGACACCCCTTAGGCAGGACATGCGGTAGGCGGGACATGCCGGAGGCAGGAGAACAGCGATGCGGATCGCGTTACGGTCTTTACGTTCTGGCGGGCTTTGCCGCCAAGCTTGTACAATGGTACGACGGACCCTTTCGGATAGTGGACTTCGTGTTGTCCGTGATTTGCCTGCTCAGAAAAGACGGCCACAAGCGGACAAGGACAGCACATAATGAAGATTTAAAACCACAGCTGAAGGAAGCTAGTGCCACGCAGGACCCGGAGGAAGATAGTTCCACGCAGGACATGGAAGGTGATAGTGCCACTTAGGGCACGGATAAGTAAAGTCGAGCGTAAAACTAAACATGCGGTAGTGAAAAGAGATTACCTGAAAGAGAGAAACGGGGTTGAGTTTCGTGGAAAGTAGTGGAAAAAAAGCAACGCAGAAGGAACGGTGCGTCGAATGTAAGAAGCCCTGGGAGGTGAGTCTTTAGTTCCGTGGGGTGCCGGGTGGGCGTGTCATGGAGTAGTCCAGGCCCACACCTCAAGCCGAGCAGCCAGACCAACTAAAAGCGTCGGACCCGATAAAGCGGGTGCCGCTCATGCGTGGTCTACCGGGCGGGGAATCGGATGATCGTCGGGTCCGAGTCACTGTATGAGTTTG
The DNA here is from genome assembly GCA_963969585.1 of Drosophila helvetica. Lineage (NCBI taxonomy): Eukaryota > Metazoa > Arthropoda > Insecta > Diptera > Drosophilidae > Drosophila > Drosophila helvetica. The sequence goes on along the minus strand of OZ018401.1, from coordinate 33,147,405 downwards.
ACACTCCGCTACATTCGGGCCGAGGTCGCGACAAGTTGGTCAGGGCGGCCTGACATGAAATTTGACCAGGGCGAAAGGTTGGATAACCTGTTGATCGCGGGCGGGTTCAGCGAAAGCAGCTCGGGTCGAGAACAGAGGACGAGCTGGAAAGGCACTAGAGCATGGTGGGATGGCAAAGAGCGTCGACGACAGATAATGATCAAGGTTAGAAGGAGAGCGCGAGAACACAGAGCACGGAGCAGTGGCCCCGTTATTGCGGAGGGCAGACAACACGGTGGCAGTGTACTACTGCGAGGAGCGGGAGCGCACAAAAGTTTATGTTATAGGCGAGAACACTGCGGGGGGCGGATGCACCGTTAGAACGTGTGGAAATGAAACGCGAGTATAAGGGCAGGCACGACACTGGAAAAGAGCACTTTGCAGATCCACGTGGTGAGCAGCGTTATTAAAAGTAAAAAAAAAAAAGAAGGAAAATGGAGTCAGTGCGCAGCTATATATTGGAGCAGAACGAGATCCTAAGCCATGGAGGCTACGAGGCCATCTTTCTTGGTCAGTGACGAACGCCCATGCTCTCGCGAAGAGACGGGGGGGAGTGGCTACAGCTGCTGGCATCGCCGCTGGTGTCCCCGGCTACGTCGGAGCTTGGCACGACCGCACCCTTCATCAGCGATTCAGCGGATCGCACGAGAGTCTTTCGAGGAGAGCGAGATGAGCGAAAGCTGGGACAGCGGGAGTGACGGGGGCGAGGCGTGCCCGCCGGACCAGCGTCGGAGCCACCACAGGCCCCGCAATGCCTGCCGACCCCAGCATCGGAGCCACCACAGGCCCCGCAATGCCCGCCGGCCACAGCAGCAGAGGCACCGCAGTACCCGCCGGCCCCAGCATGGAAGCCGCCGCAGTCCCCCGGTTCAATTACGGACCCGGAGGAGCTGTGGCAGCAACGGCTGCGACAGGCAGAGGAAGAGGGGCTGTGGGAGAACCTCCACCCCAGCCGGCGCAGCAGCAGCAGTGGCAGAAGGAACCCCAGCATCTGCAACACCAGCAGCGGCAGCAGGAGCCTCATTGGCAGCAGCATCAGCAGCGGCAGCACCAGCGGTGGCAGCAGCAGCAGTGGAGGGGATCGGAAGGCACCGAGAAAGGGCCGTTCGTGTGGCAGGAGCTGTGGACCGCGGTGCGAGGCGGAATGGTGTGGCACCACCAGATGCTCCATGTGGGCGTCAGGCCCGAGCTACGAGACGCACCGACGGACGGCGGGGTCCAGGTTTGGGAGGAGGCTCCGAGGAGCAGCAACGCCAGGGACCCGAGGGGGCGGGGCACGGTGCCCATCTCAGTACTCCAGGACACACAAGTGGCGGACACGCAGGTAACGGTGAGCGAGGAGGCGGCGGCGGAGGTATTGACGGAAGCGAACCGAGGACTGGTGCGGAGACGACGGCGAACGGAGAGGCGACATCGACACCGACGGCAAGCGGGGAGGCGGCAACACCAGTGGCGGCCGCGGAGGTCGCGATGGTGGTAAGAACCGGTGGGGAAAGTAGGTGAGCCGGCAGGTGATCCGGCAGGCCCGGCAGGGGGCACGGCCGCGGAACTCGCGCCCAAGCCAAGATCTGACTCCAAGGGAGGCGGGTCAAAAAGCTGGTGAGTGAGAGCGGCGTGCGGAACCGGATAGCCTTGACGGCATCAAGCACCGAGGTGATCCGCGAGGGGCGGTGCGTCTGATCAGGGACAAAAAAATAAAGGAGAGCGATTATTGAAGCAACATGTATGACTATGTACCTACGTGTGAAGGAAGAGGGGTGCGAGCGCAAGGCGAGGGTTCCAGGGGCAGTCCCGGGCTCGAGGGAACGCGGGCAAAAGAAGCAGACGCGAGGAAGAGGATTCCAACAGTATAACGCACAGCCCAAGAGGAAAACTTTACAGGGTGGGGGGTCGGGCACGGTACGAACGGTGGCATCAAGCAGGTCGTATGCCACCTCTGCATGACCGATCGAGACCATCTGGAAACCCCAAGCGAGGGCAGAGCGCTAAGAGGCACCAGTGAGCACCTGATTGGCGAGAGAGCGTGCGGGCGCTATCCAAATGCAAATCAGCCAGGGGCCGAGAAGGGTGTTCGCGGAAAAAAGGAGTTTTCCGCTAGTGTGAGGAACTAGGTTCCTCACAGGCTGGATAAGCCGAACTATCGAGTAGGGCGGACAACCCGTATACCCCAAGTCCCGTTAAGAAGCTGGTGGAATACCAAAGAAGAGCCGACGGAAAATCACTGTCGCCGGGGTCCCTTTAGGGCCGGCCTATAGAAGGAGGTCGGCGCCTACAGCGGGTCTTTTTTTTGCCCGCGCCCGTTGCTACGCAGGAGGTAGCCTGATAGGTGGTTAGGTCCTTACGGCTTAGGAAATATAGATTGAATCCCTAACATAAGCCCTAGTAATAAGACCTAGTGCTAAGCTACCAATAAGCCGATATATTACCAAAAAAAACCCGTCTTGTTACTTGTCGTTGATGCAACATTCGTTGCACTGAGACCACTGACCGCTGAGCGAGCCCAGCTAACTCAAGCAGACGGAAAACGATTCGTTATATATTATACAATCCAATGTTATATGACAAAAAGGACATTGTTTTTCCGCTGCGATCGGAAGCACGACAAGTTCTCTACATATTACTCGCGGACAAAAACATTAAATCCGACGAGATGTCAAATTGTGCCATCCACATTTCAAACAAAGTGCAAACGAATCTTTCGGTACCCTAGTATTCGCCTGTCCTGAAATAGAGGACTTCTGGGTCTCTGTAGAGCGCCTCGCAACTGCGATCCGCGCCTTAACCCCATGCTCTTCCCAAGCACCCTAAGGTTGCACGTATAGCGCACCACGCCTTTCCAAAAGCCCTTGTTAATGTGTATGTGCGTTTATGAAGCTGGGTTGCATACGGTACATAAACCGTCTACAGTTAGGTCGTCGCAACCAGACCTTGAACCAGTTGGATTGCGGAGAGGGTATCCTGCGGTGGACAATTGAGGATCTGAGGACACGGCGACAGCCTCTGATGATTGCGATGGAAAGGGTATCCCTTGATGTGCAAATGAGGGTCTGAACACAGCGACAGCCTCTGATGATTGCAGTGGGAATTGAGTGACAGGCAGCTTTGGTGCTTTTTCTGATACTGATTTTATTCAACAAAACTCAACTCTATTTAGAGGTAACAAAAGGTACAAAAAGTGCTGATTTAACGAATATGGTAAATGGTAAAAATGATACTTAATGTGGAATATATAAATATTGATGTAATACGATTTTATTGGCTGGTGCTCAACTTGGGCAATTGTGATGGTCAGAAATTGCACCAGTGTGGTTGGCTTCTGAGGAATGATCGCATTGTCAGCAGCATTCGCTGCCGAGGCGGTTTGTTGTTGACTCAGTTATAATGCTGAGTCGTGATATTTCCTGTTGACCGGGTGAAGTTGTTGTTTTGGTAAAAGTGTTATGTGTATTACATAATATGTGTTAAGACCTTAAAAGAAAAGTCGAAACACTTGCGAGTTGAGTTGTAAATTCAAACTGATTTTTTTTTGTTATATTTACATGTAAATTTTACAGTATGCATGGGGGACAATTCTATTATTATAGCTAGATCCACGGGACGGGTACATCGTAAATTTGAGTTCAAGTATAAGTATTTTTGGACTACATTAGATACATAAGTGGCTCTAGTCCACTTGACTCGGGTTTGTCTTGTGTGGCTTGAGTTCACAAATTATTTCTCCGCTTACACCTCATAAATTACTTATTTTATGTACGTTCCTCAGTTATATATAGATCGGTTTTTGTGTTTACATCAGTGAACGTGTGATAAAATAATTATGTTCTGCTTGAACGTTCTGCAAAGTGCCGGAAGTGGCATGGTTTTTTTTTTATTTTATATTTTTTTTTATATTTTCTTTATAGTTAGAATTACAATTACCGATGATCATTTTAAAGTAAATTACAGTGGATAGGGAAGTGCTATTGTTTTCAGTCTTCGCGCTACCTTAATTCTTCTTAGGGCATAGATTAGTAATATTAACATCATTATTATTCCGATAATCAAAGCTGCATGATATCTTTCTATAAACATAATTTTAATGACTATTTGCTTTGAATGGAGTTATCTCACAAGACTTATCATTGGCGCTGCTCCAAAGCCAATTACCTTCACATACTCTTTTATTTGCTTGCTATTTTTCACATTTGTTTAAAATAGCTTCAGTCATCGAATGATAGGAATCGATTTCGAAGTTATATACTAAGTACCTCAAGCAGAAATCTGCTTTGACCAATTCCTTTTCATGCTCAACTGTCATTGGAATAATCCTAAACAAATAGGATGGGTGTCTACCAAACAGTGGAATCTTCACATTCAAAACTAATTTGTTATCCACGAAAATCCCTTTCGCGGTTAATAGGCTATACATTTCCTTTAATTCCGTACCTGTTTTTTTTCCTGGAAGAACTAATGTTTCTAATAACCTATCCTTTATTTTTGATATCTCTGCCTTTAACTGCATAGGTTTTAAAATATTTGGATTCAGTCTACCATGATTAATATCTATCAGTAGACTTATTACTCCTGCTTGGATTTTATCGCATTCATCAATCAATGAACTTAGTTGCTTTGCTACCATAACGAAGTTTATAGATTCTTTGTATACATAGTAACTTTCCTTTAACGCTTTCGTTATGTTTTCTATTCTAGTGCTCATACTTCTCAAATTTACGTTTATTTCCTCTTTTGAGAATATTTACCGTTGACTATACCCCTGACGGTTTTAATGAAATCGTCTAATAAATTTTTCATATTTCCTTCCAAAGTTTCCCTATCTTCGGCGTCCATTATTCCGAACAATATATGAGAAAGGGAGCCTATAAACTCGAAAGATGTTCATTTGTTTATTTTGTTATCTTGAGTCATAAAAAGTTTATTATTTTCTTCTAGATCTGAAATTTCTCTGTCAGTGTTATCTTAAAATTATTGCATTGATCTTCAAAAGTGTAATGTTTACCGCACACAACTATCATTTTCCCAATTAATTCTTTTCCCTTTTTTATCATTTGAAAAAACGGCGATGAGGCGACTATTTCTACGTCTCCCATCGGGTCCAAACATATTGAAGTGGAACTGTTCATTTTTTCAATTGACCACTTATCTTTTCCTCTGGCAGCTATGCTTGCATTTGATACATGTCAAAATAACATAAGCATTAACATAAGTTTGGGTATTCGAGGTCTACCGAGAGTACTTCATGCTTCTTTTGGAGGCGTTTCTGAGTCCTTTTCTTCAGACTCAATTCCAACTAATGGACAAACTTTATTGATCGGTCTTTTAATCGACCCATCTTGATGTGTGATGGTGACTACTCTAACTCTATCGTCCCTACCTGTTATGTATGTGTGTGTATACGGACGTGTGCCAACACTGATCTCGTGAAGTTCGCTCTCGGAATCAGTTCTCTACACGGATGTCAAGACGGACGAGTCATTCCACAGAACTGCATATTGGTTGCACGTATTATTGTATCAATCCGCTTAATAAACAACAAATTAGTAACTCGTGCAAACATAAAACTGGCGATGAGGATGGGATGCTAATTAATCATCCAAAACTTAGTGCACGTGAGTTCTTGCTGCGTTAAAATTTTGTATGTTCCGTATGTACACACACATGCATACATATAGAACTCGATTTGCAGAACAAATTCTTGAACAAACGCATTGTCATGTCTTTTGTTGGTAATTTGGAACCTTTTGATCTAAATCAACCCGGAAAATGGACAACATGCAAGGATCGATTCGAGTTATATCTACTCGCTAATGATGTGCAGGATAAGGTGCGTAAAAAGGCGGCCTTTTTAACAATAGCAGCCGCACCACTGTATGAACTTTTGGTTTCATTGACAGCGCCAAAGCCCGTGAGCGAGTTTAATTTGGTAGACATATTCAAGACTCTAACGAATCATCTATCTCGCCCCCCCCTCGGAAATTGCTGCTTTCTACCATTTCCATAAACGTGACCAACATCCTGAGGAGACCGTTGGTCAGTACATGGCGTTGCGAACACTTGCAGTACCGTGTAACTTTGCCACAGCACTGGACCGCATGTGGCGAGATCGTTTCGTCTGTGCAATGAAGGACGAAGGCTTACAGAGAAGTTTTCTGACAAGACCTGACAGTGCAACGCGTCTTGGAGCGTGCTGTCACAAGCAAAGCTGCAGCAAGCGATAAAGCGGTCAAGCGACTCAGTGGCCACTGATCATGACGAATATATCCATGACATCCGAGCGGGTCAAAACAACTCTAGCCGAAGCCACTCAAAGAAGCCGTGCAACGGCTGCGGCGGACCCCATGAATGACAGCAGTGTCCCTTTACAAACGCTGTGTGTCATGAATGTGTCCGGAAGGGCCACATACAACGCGTTTGCCAAAGCACACAAAGGTCGACATCTAGATCATAGGGATGCTCCTCTCCCACTCAAAGGTCGCAGTCAGCTCGACAAGGTGCATCTCATCCGAGACATGTCCGAGGAGATTCCAGCATACATCAAATAGTACCACTGGTCAATCAAAAGATGTCGGTGTCCATCATTATCAATGGCCGCACTTGTAAATTCGAGGTAGATTCCGGGTCACCAGTGTCGATTCTGAGAGAATCCACGTTCCGATACATCTGGCCTCGCGGAAATCCGGATATTGTTAAGTGCGACATGAAACTTAGCGATTATCAACAGAATCCGATACCAATTAAGGGAATCGTCGACACATTAATTCATTATCATAGGCGTAAAATTGATAATTTGCATCTAATCATTGTGTCCGGAACCGGAGCTAACCTTCTAGGGTACAATTAATTTGAGCCCTTAGGCATACGCATTCATGCCATCACCTGTGGAAGCAGTATCAAGCAAATTCTTAATAAGTATGAGCACTTATTTTCAGCCGATCTGGGCCGTTTTACGGGGAATCCAGTGTCATTGCAGCTTGATCATCAAGCACAACCAGTGAGGTTGCCTCCACGTCGTATTCCGTTCGCTATCAAGGGAATCTACGAAAAAGAAGGGATTCTCGAACCTGTGGAATACTCTGAGTGGGCTACAACCACTGTTCCAGTAATCAAAAAAGATGGATCTTTTCGCATATGTGGAGACTACAAATCCACTCTTAACCGCGCCGTTAAGCCACATGGCCATCAAATTCCTGCAATCAATACACTTCTGGCTTCAATAGAAGGTGGGTAAATTTTCGCAAAAATGGATCTAGCACAAGCATACCAGCAACTCGTGGTCGATGAGCGTTCGGCGCTTTTAAAAACAATTTCTACGCACAAGGGTGCATTCAAAAGAACTAGGCTTCAGTTCGGAATTTCATAAGCACCAGGAATATTTCAAAGTTTCATCGAAAAAATCCTGCAAAACATTCCAGGAGTTCTGCCGTACTTTCATGACATAGTCATAATGGGAAAATCAGAGGAGCAGTTAGCTGGAAGGTTAAATGAAGTATTTTAGCGCATGAATAAAGCAGGACTACGTTTAAGCAAGGATAAATGTGAGTTTGGTGTCTCATCAGTTGAGTTCCTGGGATTCAAGATTGACGCTGTCTTCATCCGGCCGTCTAGTGAAAAGGTTAAGGCAATTCACAACGCTCCAGCTCCGAAAGACAGGAAACAACTGCAGGCATTCTTAGGTCTTATTAACTTCTACCATTCATTCCTTCCACATAAAGCAACAGGAGCTGAACCGTTACATCGTCTGCTGGACAAAAATACATCCTGGCAATGGAAAAGGAAACTCGAAGAACCCTTTAGTACATAAAAGAAGCTTATAGCGTCTGACGACGTACTCATTCATTATGACGAGAAACTTCCGCTAGAACTAACATGCGACGCGTCGCCCTACGGAATTGGGGAAGTTCTCAGCCATCAGCTGGCCAACGGAGTAGAGAAGCCCGTTGCTTTCTATTCTAGAACTTTGTCCAAAACGGAACGGAATTATGCACAAATAGACAGAGAAGCGGTAGCACTGACCGCAGGAGTCAAGAAGTTCCATAACCATCTCTATGGAAGGTCATTCACTTTGGTTACAGATCGTCGCCCACTACTAGGGATCTTCACAACTACGAAATCGGTTCCGAATGTGATTTTCATTCAAATGCTTCGTAGAACAGTATTCCTGAACGCATATAATTCTCATCTAATTCACCGGCCCGGAACCAAGATTGGAAACGCAGACTTCTTGAGCCGTTGTCCTATACCATCGGATCAGGTATCATCGTTTTCAAAGGAAATCTTAATGATCGAATGGGCAGCTACGCCTATTGTGAGCGCAAACGAATTGGCTGCACAAACTGCAAAAGATCCTCATTTAGCTAAAGTTCTAAACTGGGTGTTAAGAGGATGGCCCAGCAAAATTGAACGCTCAGATATTCTATATCCGTATTACTCACGACAAAATGAACTATCAGCAAATAGAGGAGTACTAGTCTGGGGAAACCGCGCAGTTATACCTGTTTCCGGTTAGACAAACTATATTGAAGTCCCTACATGCCCCTCATCCGGGGATCGTAAAAATGAAGTCCATTGCACGAAGCTATGTATGGTGGCCCAACATCAATGCCGATATTGAAATGGTTGTAAAGCGTTGCTCTTCGTGTCAGCAAAATCGAAATGAGCTACATCATACAGCTCCTCACCACTGGGAATCTGCCAAAAGACCATGGTCCCGACTTCACATCAACTTTGCTGGCCCCTTCCAAGGTCACACTTTTTTCCTCTTAGTTGACTCATACTATAAATGGCTCGAGGTATCCGTTCTCAACTCAACAGCAGCTGCTGGCGCTATTGGGTTCCTGCGTCAACTTATCGCCACTCATGGATTGCCAGACGAAATTGTATCAGACAATGGAACCGCATTTACGTCAGATGAATTCAAGGTTTTCATGAATAAAAATCTAATCCAACACATTCGATCAGCTCCTTTTCATCCTGCTACGAACGGCCAAGCTGAGCGCATGGTGCAGAATACAAAGAACTATTTGAAGAAGTTCGATCGCAACACGGACATAAATCTCTCCCTCGATCGATACTTATTCAGCCAACATATGACACCACATTCAACAACAAACCGTTCGCCTGCACAACTGCTGCTCAATCGAGAGCTCAAGTCTTATTTTGACAAGATACAACCACAGGAGATAACATTCGCTAAAGTCTGCAACTTCAAAAATTCTAAACAGGTAATGCAGTCTGGGTACGCAATTATGCCACTGGCTCCAAGTGGAGCGAAGGTCTAATATCGGAGCAAACGGGACCCATTTCGTACAATGTCCGGCTAAACAATTCTCGAGTAGTCAAACGTCATTAAGATCAACTACGTAATCGAGAGCTATCACCACCAGCAGAGGACGATGGGCTAGAAACTTTTTCTGATGACATAGACGAGTACTCTACACCAGCACAGTCACCACCGCAGTCGCCCCAGCAGTCACCGCTGCAGTCACCGCTGCGTGTGTATACGGACGTTTGGCAACACTGGTCTCGTGAAGTTCGCTCTCGGAATCAGTTCTCTACACGGATGTCAAGACGGACGAGTCATTCCACAGAACTGCATATTAGTGTCACGTATTATTGTATCAATCCGCTTAATACACAACAAATTAGTAACTCGTGCAGCAGCCGATATCGTTTGCTATTCCAAGGGCAACGACAGCTGCTGGTGATGCAAATTCGGCAGCCGAATTTATCACTTCGGAGAACGCACAACCAGAAATTTCCATAGCGTCCGTGTCCGTCGTGTCCGCCAACAATCCTAATATCCCATCCACTTCGATTCCACCAACAAACATACGACCCGGACCACCGGGTATTGTCATTACAGGTACAAGGTCTGTGGTGCCAAACCCAAGATTGGTGGTGATCACACCTACACCTAAACGACAAATATTTGTCTCACGGCTTTCCCCTTACACCTTTAAAGGTGGAGAAGTTTAACTTCTCTTATGCCAGGGATGTAGCTTCACTCAAAATAAGCGTCTCCCCGACTCATTTTGACACTATTTGCTCTGACAAATTTTGGCCAGAGAACATGGTGGTGAAGGAGTTTAAGGCAAAGAAGAAGAGTTGGCCCCCAATAACTCCTAATACTAATCAGGCCAGTGCTCCAGTGCTCTTCCCAGTCCACCCATCCAAAAAATTAACTTCCTCTCTCTTAATCACCTACCAGAATGTTAGAGGCTTGCGTAGTAAGCTCAGCACTCTGTATCGGGATAGCGTCGCATTTGCATCCCATGATATTGTGTTTACAAAGACCTGTTTAAAACCGGAAATTCTTAGTTCTGAAGTTTTGGCAGGTCGGTACACAACCTTTAGAAATGACCGTTCGTCTCGACGTGCAGGTGGGGTTCTGATTGCAGTGGACTCTAACTTCACGTCGGAACATTTTACAGTCCAGATTCAACAAGAACTGGAATTCCTGTGTATAAAACTGATTCTTCCCGCTTTTTCAGTCTTTATTACATGCTCGTATATTCCACCTTCTTCGGATATCGCAATTTATGAGCAGCACTTTTCCGCCTTAAGCGCTGTTTCTTCCTCGCTATCAGATAAAGATCATATGATAGTTCTTGGGGATTTCAATTTGCCAGGTACTGTTTGGTCTTCGGTAAACGAGTCTAATAACCTAGTGCCCATGTCACGACATGACTTTATAGACGGCTTACTCGACTTATCCCTGTCTCAAGTCAACCATGTGAAAAATTCCCTGAGTCGATTGCTTGATCTGTGCTTTGTAACGGATCCGACCATAGCGTTGCTAACCCGAGTCCCTCCGCTCACTATACCTGAAGACGCCTACCATCCTACACTTGAAGTGTCGCTCAATATAGGACCAACCGCATTGGATCGGTCGGGTAGGCTACCTCAATGTGTCCGCTGCTTTCGTAAAGCCGAGTTTGCAAAGCTTAATAACCTCATTAGGGATTTTAATTGTTCCGCTTTGTATTTGTGCACTGACGTTACGATATGCACAAACATTTTCTACGATGCACTTGACTCACTTTTTGAGTCTTGTGTCCCACTTTCTTGTCCTAGTAGATCTGGGAAGCCCCCTTGGTTTACCAAAGAGTTATCCAGTCAAAAAACTTTAAATCAAGACTTTACAAAAAATGTCAAGAAGTTGGCTCTCCTTCTTCTCTCTCTCGCTATGTAATGGCTCGGTCAAACTTTTCAGTTCTTAATTCCCAGTGCTATAAGAACTACCTATCTAGATGCAGGATACGTTTTTCTCAGGACCCTAAGCAGTTTTACAGCTTCGTAAGCAGTAAGCGTAAAACGTCCGCTCATCCATCCTCGCTATCATTTCTTAATACGTCGGCAAATACTGATCAGGCAATGGCTGATCTTTTTGCCCAATTCTTTCAAACAACCTATTCACAGGAATGCTACTCCGGGCAGCCGTACCCATACGGTTTACCCAGGTCGAACGGCATCTTCAGTCCCTTGCTAAATGAAAGCTCTCTGCTTCTTGATCTCCAGAAAGTTAAGCCGGTGTTTTCACCGGGTCCGGACGGAGTTCCCGGCTGTGTACTTAGATACTGCGCCGAGTCTCTGTGTGGACCGTTGCTTAAACTATTCAGCCTGTCCATTAACTCTTCATGCTTCCCCTCCATATTGAAGGAGTCGTTCATAATTCCTCTCCATAAGAAAGGTAGGAAGTCTGACGCGAAGAACTACAGAGGTATATCAAAGTTATCCGCAATTCCTAAAGTGTTTGAGAAAATATTAACTCGGCATCTGCAGCATCTTTGCAGATCACTTATATCTCCTGCCCAGCATGGATTTATAAGGCGGAGATAAACAACCACGAATTTATTGGAGTTCACCTCCTTTATCATTAAAGGCTTCCAAGGTAATCTACAGACGGATGTCATTTACACAGATTTCAGTAAAGCATTCGACTCTGTAAACCACACTCTCCTAGCACAAAAACTTGACCTTTTAGGGTTTCCACCCAATCTCTTGAGATGGATTTCTAGCAACCTCTGTTCTAGATCCCAAAGAGTTCTCATCAAAAACTCCCTATCTTCACCAGTTATGGTTACTTCGGGCGTACCACAGGGCAGCCATCTAGGCCCCCTACTCTTTACACTCTTTATTAATGACCTGCCTTCGGTATTAACATACTCTCGAGTACTTATGTGTGCGGATGATGTTAAGCTGTGTGTCCAGTTCAAGGACAGCTTATCTCACTTCAGGTTGCAATCTGATCTTAATAGCTTTCAGTCATGGTGTTGTGCAAATTTGTTATACCTTAATGCTTCGAAATGTAAAGTAATGACATTTCATCGCTCCAGCGCCTTTCTGGCTCCTTACACACTAGGAGGGGGTTCTCTCGAGAGAATTACCCTAGTTGATGATCTTGGTTTTCTTTTAGATCCCAAGTTAAAGTTTTCTGAACACATTTCTACCATGGTAAATAAGGCCATGGGCGTGCTTGGGTTTATAAAGAGGTGGTCAAAGGAATTTGACGACCCCTATATAACAAAGACTCTCTATGTATCGCTTGTTCGTCCGATTTTAGAATATGGTTCTTGTGTATGGTGCCCTCAGTACAAAGTACACCAGGACCTTATAGAATCAGTACAGAAAAACTTTTTAATTTTCGCTCTACGCGGCCTCAACTGGGATGCAAGTGTGAGACTGCGGTCTTACTCTAGTAGATCGCTTTTAATAAACCTTCCATCTTTAGTTAACCGTAGAAAAATGCTTGGTGTGATTTTTGTGCACAACTTGATCAAGGGTGACGTAGATAGCCCTGACTTGTTGAGCCGCATAAACTTCACGATTCCTATTAGAATTACTAGAAATTATATACCTCTGTTCCTTCCGATTTGTAGATCGAATTATTCCTTGCATGAACCTTTTAGAGTTTTATGCACGGATTATAATTCCCTCTACCATATCATATCGGCAACTAATTCCCTTCTTCTTCTTAAATTACTAATACTCACATACCTTTCTCGTAGTTAGTAATTGTAGTTGTGGAGTACGATAGTTTTAATGCATGATTAATTCGCGCGTTTTGCGGCAGCGCCCCTCGGTCGGTTGGGTGGGAGGAGAGCTGCGTTTCGGCCTGGGATTCGCGCGAAACAGCATTCGGCTGGTGTCCCATGGGCCACTTGATGGTGCAGACATTGCACGTCAACGTCCAAACTGGAAAAAAAAAAAATACATAGAACTACCTTTATGTATTTCTTCTATTTTCCCCAACGGCCATCTAGCTGGATGACAACTTTAATCTTTTATTAAAACTATCTGTCCTTTTTTAATATTCTGCATTCCTATTTTCCATTTATTTGTTTGTTGAACAGTGTGTAAATAATCTTCTTTCCATTTAATCCAGAACTCTCTCTTCATTTTTTTAATTAATTTCCACCTATCTAGATTTCTAATTCTTTCATCAGACACTGTTTCAATGGGGCCAAATATTGGCCTTTCTATAATAAAATAACCTGGTGTTAATCCAAATCGTCAATATTATTTGAAGCAGTATACAACGGGCGTGAATTCAGTACAGCTTCAATTTGACATAAGAGGGTTTCTATTTCCTCATAGGTTAAATTATTGTCCCCGATTTTACCCCAGCTTCCCAAATACCTCCAAAGTGAGGTCCTGCCGGGGGGATAAAGTGCCACTCGATTTGTTCTCTTTCTAATATTGGAACCACTTTTATATTGGCCTCAAGGGCTCTCTGGTATTCTTCGTCTAATTTACGCGAAGCTCCCACAAAATGGGTTCCATTATCCGAAATTATTTTCCTCTTAGAGTTAGATCGCTGACAACTTCCAAATGAATAGCTATTGTCGCCATGCACACAAATACGGCAATATATCCCTTATAAGATTTCTGTTCACGGTTTTTAGAACATCGTATATGGTAAGGTCCGGCCAAGTCCATTGTTGTTCTGTGTTTCGGCAGATTTCCCATAATTTGTTCTGCCGTATTCTGCCGATAACTAGCACAGGTAACACTCCTTAAGCTTTTGCTTTCTTAGACCAAATATCCAATACTTTCGCTGGATTTAATTTTGCATCGTGCAATGTTTCCTCATTCCTTAGGCTAGCTATTTCAGAACTGAATTGAATAGCTTGTTGTTTTTTCAATATCAATACCTTGACGATCTTAATCTCATTGACTGTCAAATATGATGGAAATTCTTTATTTTCGGTTTTCATTTGAACAAACCTTAATGTGCAATGACTCTTTCTAGTTTTTGTACACACGAGTATTTCTGTAATAACTAATTAATGATGTGAGCTTTATCGATTATAAACGTTGTGCTAACAATTATTTTTTCTTCAATTTCATCTTTTGGCCAATCTTCCTTGGATTTCGCCAGCCACTGAGGACCCTTCCACCAAATTTCAAAATCTTTCAGCTTATCTGCACTAATGCCCCTTGATGCTACATCTGCTGGATTGTCTTCAGATTTGACATGTCTCCATTTAATTTCTTTAACTTTTCTAATTTCGTCAGTTCTACGCTTAATAAACTTGTATTTATTGTCTCCATTTATTATCCATGCTAGAGTATTCGTAGAATCACTCCAAGCATAACTTTCTGCTTCACTTTCAACCGCTATTTTCACCCGTTCAATCAATTTTGCTAGAAGATGAGCTGCACAAAGTTCTAATTTGGGAATGGTTTTCCGATTCTTCTTCGGATTAACCTTGCTTTTGCTGGCTATTATAATTGAAGACCCATCTACCTTTGTATACACTACGGCAACATAAGCTTTCTCAGATGCATCGGCAAAACCATGAATTGGCATCGGATTACTATGCTGAGAATTAAGCCATCTTGGTATCCGAATGCTCTCCAATTCTGTTAAATGGTCTTTAATGAATTCCATTCACGAGTATCCTGATCTAATAGTTCTTCATCCCAATTTTTGTCTGACAACCAAAGTTTTTGCATAAACAATTTTCCAATAATTGTAACTGGAGACAACCAGCCTAAAGGGTCATACATCTTTGCTAATGTAGATAAAACTATTCTTTTGTTAGTTTTCTTATAAGGTTCATAATGGAAGTTGAACATAAACTCGTCTTTAACCGGCTACCATTGAAGTCCTAATGTCTTGACGGATTTATTCTTTTCAATGGTTAATACTTTATTTTCTTCGTTATCTCTAACGTCCTCAACAATTTCTGGGATATTTGCTATCCACTTTCTTAAGTTAAACCCAACCTTATCAAACTCCTGGGTAACTTCCTTTACATGCCTTTTGGTATATAATATGGAATCAGCACCTGTCATCAGGTCGTCCATATAAAAATCATTTTTTATGATTTCTCTAAATGCTTTTTTTCGTAATTATCTGCTATTGCTAAAAGACCCTAGTAGCAAAGTAGGGTGCTGAAGCTGTACCGTACGTAACGGTTGTTAGTTTATATTCTTTTAAATTTTCGTTTGGAGCGTCTTTCCAGATTACATGCAAATAATGCTGATCTTCTTCATCAACATTAATTTGCCGGTAAATTTGTTCAAGTCCGCTGATACTGCAAATGGCCACTTTCGCCATTTTACCATAATATCGAAGATATCTTTTTGGACTCTTGGTACCACCCACATGATATCATTTAAGCTTTTATTATTTGTGGTTGTTGCTGGCGCATCAAAAACCACCCTGAGTTTTGTCGTTAGACTGGAATCTCTTATGATTCCCTGATGGGGTAAATAATATTTTCCCTCTTTCTTGGACTCTACCATATGTCCTAGATTTGTATATTCATGCATGAACTTTATGTAATTTTCTTTTAATTTTTTATTTTTGCTGAGTTTCTTCCCTAAATTATAAAATCGCGTCATAGCTTGTGCCTTTGAATCTCCTAGATACCGACCGACCTCTAAGTCCCCGATTTCAATTGTTGTCGCCACAATCAATTTATCACCTTTTGACTTGGTACAACCGGATATAATCCATCCGAATTCTGTATTTTGACCAAGTAGTCCATCTATTTTCACTACTCCGTCTTTTACAATATGGGCATACAAATCTACCCCAATTAATATATCCACCCTACTTGTTTTATTAAAGTTAGGGTGATTGCTTCAATATTAAGAGGTTTTTATCGGCATCCCGAGTTTTTACTGTTCAATTTACCATATACTTTGAAGTGGAAGAGTCTGTCGATGATACTCCACTCAACTCGGTGTTTTCCCTTTTGCGCGCCAATTTTAATATTTGTGCTGCCTCCTCTGAAATGATGGTTCATTGTGACCCACAATCAATTAGAGCTCTAAGGTTTTCACAGCCACCATTCACCGCTCTTACTTTTATAAGCGCTGCGGCTTAGAATTCTTCTTTTTTTTTCAAGCAAGTGTTAACATTTTCGTTTTTTTCATAGGGAATATGGAGCATCGTGTGATGGGGTTTTTTACAAATCCCACAAAACATTTCCGAGGAGCATTTCTTATACATGTCGTGACTACAGCATCTTTTGCACAGGCACTGCTTTTGAATAACCTGGCCTCTCTCTATCGGACTCATTCTCTTAAACCTATAGCATTGCATTATTGTATGGCCTGCCATTTTACACAGCGGACAACTTTCTTTAATGCTGCTATATTGCACCACTTTTTTCAACGGTTTTTTCTCTGCATTCTGCGATGAGTACAGAGAAGTATACCGTTGTTCCAGAAAATCCATTACATCGGGTAATGTTTGAATCTCTTTTGTCCTTTTTATATTACTTTCATTTAATTGAAGGGCATCTTTATTAAATTTTCTCAAAATTATGTGGGCAAAAATCACAATCAACTTCTTCTGTTAATTGTGACTTTAACTTTATTAAATGTATTGACTCATTTATCGAGTCAGATAACAATTTAATCTGTTTTGCTGAATCGTTGTCTAGCATTGGCAAATCTAGCAACCGATTCAGCTGATCTGAAAATATTTTCTTTTATTTTCATACCGCTTGGTCAGCAATTCCTAAGCGGCATTATAATTTTCCAATGGCCCGTTAATAAGTGAGCAACCATACTACTTGCTTCACCCTTTATCGCCATTTTTAAATAATTGAATTTTAAAGATGTACTCAGTCCATCTCTATTATGAAATATTTCACTAAATAATTTTGAAAACCCGTCCCACTCTTTTTCTTCTCCTGAAAATGTGGGTACTTCTGCCTTTGGTAGAACAGGAATATCTTCATCTTCCTTTTTTGCTACTGACGCTTAACTAACGCTAGCTTTTTCCTCCATAACTTCCTGCATCCTTATTTTTAAGTTGCTTAACGTGTGCTGAGTATCAAAGTCTAGCTCGGCCATCTGTTCGTCGAAGCTGTCGTTTGTTCCATAAACAATATAGAATTCCTCAAATTTTTGGTTTAGTCTTTTACTAAAGAATTCAATTTTGGCTTTTATTAGGTTACATTCGCATGTTTTAGCCTGATCCTCTCCATACTTTTTTTTAAATAAGTCTTTCGACTTTCCACAAATGTATCAATACTGTCCAATATTTTCTCAAGACTCTGGTCAACTTTTGGACCCATATCTTCTTTCAAAGTTCCAGTCACCACTGGTTCTAACTTTGCTTTTTCTAATTTCCTTTTCGTGAAAGTTTCAGTAGTAGTTTCATCATAGCTCTTTTCTATGTCCTCTATATTTTTCATCATTTTAACAAATTGATTTTTCTTGTAGTAGTCATGATCGACTACTCCACATAGCAATAATGCAATGTTATTTGCTGCAGCCTTTTTGTTAAGCTCTCCTAGCCTACAGATTACGTCACTGGTTAATATACTAGCTTCAATCCCTATAACTTCAATTGCTACTTAGACCTGAGCATCTAGTAGCTTAATGATTTTTTCGACAACATCTTATTAAGTAAATTAGAAATAATATCTATATAAAAAAAATGTTCGAACTTAACTGAGGACTTCTTCTTCTGCTGCCGCTGCTGTCTCTGCTGCTGCTTGATACCGTAGTTGACGCTGTCGGGGATGCTTCGGTTGGTCGCTGCCGTCGTTTTTGATGCCGCTGATGTCGCTGCTGTCACTGATGGCGTTGATAGGGTCTTCTACCGATTCCAGTTTCGTATTTACGGCGCCGCTGTATTTGGACTGCTGATGTCCAATCCTTGGTCGCTGTCACAGACTTTGAACTAATTTTGGCTGCTTGTTGTGGTTTTGCTTGAATTTTTTACTTTGTTGTGGCTTTCTTTTTTAAACACACACAAAATGTTTTTTTTTTGTCACATAGTCGTTTTTATTATATTTTTATATTATCGACCGTTTTTTCTTTATCGCTGGCCTCCATGTTGGGGATTTCTTTTTTTCACGTTCGATGTTTTAGGCCTCAAACACGCCACTTTTGAGTAAATTTTTTTTTTTTTTTTTACACGACGAAAAATAGATATTTTTACTATCTATTAAAAATACTGCCTGTATAGCATGTATTTTTTGTTTATTAATTGAAGCTTACGTTTCATTAATTTTATACTCGTGTTCTTACTACAAGAGGGAAAACCAGAGTTTTTTATTTTTGCTCATTTAGCTGTAGGTGTACTTGACACTTCTGCAGTCTTTAAGGAGCTGGTTTAACTCCATGCTCTTACCACAGGGGGAAACGTTATTTACGTTCCACAGTATATAGATCGGTTTTTGTGTTTACATCAGTGAACGTGTGATACAATAATTATTTTCTGCTTGAACAATATATCTGCATTGTTATGTATGTATGTATCATGTTACTTATGCATAATTCTTCGACTGAACATTCTCCCGGCCGTTGAACTGGTGTTCAACCATCGCCTAAGTTGATGAAAAATTGGCGGAACCTTGGGGTAGGAGCTGAAGATCCGCGCCGTTCTTCAGTTGATGTCCGTGGCTTCCATGATTGATACTTTTTCCGGAAAATCTAGCCAATTATCAATAGAATTGACATTGCTAGGGCAGCATAGAAAGCAATTCGGTAGTGCTGCACTGCGGTGATATGTTGTGGCAGCTCTTGATGGTTGATTGCTGCTAGTTGCTGGCGTAGATCATTAAATTCTTGAAGATAGTCTGATATCTGGTTTTGCAGGTGTAACATTGGTGGTGAGGGAGATATCACCTCTGAACTTATGTCTCCAAGTCGAGTGTAGGTTGATTTTACCTTGCTGTTTGTAGTGCTGAATGTGCTGATGCTTATTTCTGTGTTGCGAGCAATAAATCCGAAATTAGGCCAGTTCATTCCAACTGTATGGTTGATGTAGAACCATTGCAGTCTGCCTGAAGTCTCCTTGTAGAGTGTGTCGCGAAAATCCCTTTGCTGAGTTGCTGAGTTCTTGACCACAACATTTCAACCTTTGAATAAATGACTTGACATAATGTTGCTGTTTTATTGTTAAACAGCTGAAACTCACAGCGATTTAAGTTTTAAGTTTTAAGCAGCGTCGAAATTTCTCGGGAGTAAGACCCATGAACCGATCTCAATGTGTGTTTACTGTTATTATAGTTGTTTTGAGATCGAACAAGCTTCAACTTGTTGAGTCCCAGGTAGGGATTGGAATATTTCTGAAGGATGTAAGCTGCACTGTTGATACTCGAGGTAGCGTTACTTTGAATACGACGTGGGTTGCAGTTGGCGTTCCTTCGGCCCGCATGATTCTGTATAGATGAATAACATTTTTCTTGTAACCGGCAGCATTTGGTCTTGTGGCAAATTTGGTCGATTTGATCTGTTAATTGTTCACGAGAGACTATCGTTGGGCTTATTTTCCGATGGTGAATGCCGATTAGTACATCAGCTATATCGGACTGTATACGTTGAAGACGCGTTGTCAGCAGAGTTAATTGTGCTGTGAATCCTAGGTATGCCTGAGTGAAATGACCACGTGATATGTTTCTTTTTGTCTGTTGATGGTAGCCACTTGCCGTTCCAACACTTTAAGGCGGCTGTCCGTTGCTGAGTTGTCTTTCCTAACGACATTGATTGTGGAGTCGACAATCAAGGTTTGATCTCGCAGTAGATGTAGTAGAACGTCTCCGTGGGTTTCCTACTATATCAAGCGGTTATCGGCGTTGTCGAGAGGTTTTATTAACGTTTTTCCTGTTTGTACATAGTACACATGTTGAAAATATAGAGTTCCACTCTCTAACATTTTTTAGTTCAGGGCACATTTGTCTTAATTCGGACAGTCCGGCAGACTTCACTTGCATAACTTTCCAATATGGATCCAAATCATAGTATATGATCATGGTACATTCAGACGTTGTCATTCCATATTTCTCATAGAATATTCCAGGTTTGTTCGTGAACTGTGTCGTATTTATTGACTGGAACGTTAATGGAAGTATGAGAAACATCACTTGCAAAGTTGATATTAGTGAAGGTGCAACTGCTTTTCTGCGCTAGAATGGTGGCTCATCAGGCCTTGCAATGTGGTCGATGGCATTGTTGGAGCGTTTGATCGCCACGTCTTCTGGAAATAGTGGCACTAGACGAGTGATGGAGCGCTTGTATACACCTGATGCTGTTTTAACATCAACCGCTCGGACGTGGTTGTCTGGTCCATGATAGGTCTTAATGATGCGACCCATTGGCCACTTCATTACTGGAAGGTTGTCTTCCTTCACCAAAACAAGTAGTCCTTCGGGCACGTTTGGTGACATGGTTTTCCACGGTTTCCCAGCGCTTTACCAGTGTTTTTTCTTGACGCTCAGTGTTGACGTCTGGTGGGGTCGTCAATGGTTCACCAATCAAGAAGTATCCTGGGGGTGAGCGCTGTTATGTCAGCTGGATCGTTTGACATTGGAGGCCCGGGGAGGAATGAATTTGAAGTCCACTTGTCTTTTGTTGCAGTGATTCGTTATTAGCTCATGCGCCTTTTCGCTAAAGATGGCTTCTGTTAATTCCTTTAGCTGATTGTTTGCACCTATGAAGTTGGTCGTATTGTCGCAATGAATAGTCAGGCATTTCCCACGCCTGCTTAAGAATCGACGGAAAACTGCCAAGAATGCATCTGTGATTAGGTCGCTCACCAATTCTAGGTGCACTGCCTTTGTGGAAAAGCAGCAGAACACGGCGATGTATGCCTTGTCTGGCCTTTTTCCTCGGATCTTATGGTGGATCGCAATCTGTCCACAGTAGTCAACGCCTGCATTGAGAAATCGGAGTGCTTGTATGACTCTGGTGCATTTACCACAGCGGTGAATGATGTTTCTAACCATCGTTTTGTCGTTGATGATCCAATACTGTTGTCTTGCTATTGCCCTTAGGGCTTGGGCACCGCAATGCATGTTCTCCTCATGGAGTTCTCGCATAATCATTTTGACTATCGGATCATTGTATGGCAGTAGATGTTTGGCGTTGTACGGATGTAGAGCTTCTTCTAGTCTACCGCCAACTCGGATGAGCCCATCTTCTCCTAGTATGGGAGATAACGATATAATCGAGCTCTTTTTGTCCACAATCTTATAGCGTTGTAGCTGCCTTAAGTCTGCGCTAAACTCGACTTGTTAGATAGTTCGCAAGATTATAGCGCGAGCACTATTCAGTTCTCCTGTGCAGAGTGTCGAGTGGAAATCCGTTTGGTATACATCTGGTATTTCGGGCGAAGATTCTCTTAGATTCTATATAGTTCTTGTTCCTTGGTGTATCGGGCTCGCTGCATCAGCAAGCGCAACTCGATCATATAATCCCTGAAGAATTCTTTGGGCTTTTTATTGCAACTGCGGATCGTGTCTTCCAACCGCTGGAAATATCGCGGAGGCAGGAAGAACACTAGAAACTCCTTGCGGAAATCCGTCCTGCTTTGCGTCTGCATGTGGAAGGTCCTGAACCATCCCTCTGCATTTCCTGTGAAGAGGGCCGATATAGCACATGGTAGCTACTCGGGGCTTCCTCCATAGGACTCGACTCGTTCCTCGAGCCGCTCGATGAACGCCAATGGGTCGGTGTGGCCGTCGAAGGTGAGTCCACACTTTCGGAGCTTGTCCCACAGCAAAGAATATGATACCTCTCCGCCTCCTGGCCGTGAGATTCGTTGACTCTGGGCGGAACGGTGCTGATGGTCGTTTCTGATTGCCAGGGTTTCACCTGCAAGTGTGCGGGTCTGGTCGCATTGGTGCTGTATTCTCGAGGCCTGTTGTATGGTGCGGGTATCATCACCTACAAGGGCTCCTAGACGGCGTGCGATGGGTGGTCGCCTTGGCTAAACTGAGGGTCGACCGCTGCTGCGTGAGGTTCTGTGGTAAGGGTACCTGATACTTGACTCGTTGTAGGGAATTTAGGAATTGCTATGCTTTCTGATTCCCGGTTGTCGGTGGCTTGCGATATAGAGCCTGTAAGCCCTTGGCGTACGGGGATTAGGATCTGGTCGTTCGGGTCGCTCTGGCTGGCTCGGGGATCGCCAATAAAGTTGGTTTTCGTTCGGTTCCATTCTCTTCCTTCGTCTGGAGTTCCGGTACCGGCGACATTGCTGGACTTTTCGGACTAGGGACCGAAATGCGCGTCCAATACCTTTATCCGAGCCTGCACTGTTTCTGAGTGGCACCACGGATTTTGAAGGCGGCGACCCGGACGCGGTGTTCTTCCGCGGTCCCGGTCTCATCCATACCGAATTCCCGGACCAGACTCTGGAGTTCGTCTTTCCGTCGGTATATCCAGCGCGTGCCCATGTTGCTCTTTGATTTTATGCTGGGTGTTCGTGGGGCAAAATCTCCGGCGTGGGTGTGGGCTACTTGCAACACAAGGGATTGGTAACCCTTTAATCAGAGGACGCCGCGGTCCGCTGGTAATCGACGACACTTGGTAGACGAGCGTACCTTGACGAAGGTATATGTTGCACGGCGAGCCGCGGCGTGGCAGCCATGTTCAATCGGCGGAAGGACACTTGTTTCGATACCGCGGTCAGGGATCCTGAGTAAGAATATGGGTGCGGCCGTTGCAAAGTGGGAGGATGCGTCGATTATTACTGTTATCAGGGATCCTGGATAAGGATATGTGTGCAGTAGTTATCGAGTAGGAGGATGCGTCGAATAGTACTATGATCAGGGATCCTGGATAAGGATATGAGTTCCGTGACTATCTCGTGGAAGGATGTGTGGATTAGCATTGTGGTCAGCGATCCTGAGTAAAGATATGTCACTGGCTGGAATATGGTAACTTCATTTTTCACTCGTTGACAGGATGCGTTCCGGTTGAAAGCTCGGGCTTGACTGTCCGTCCGCACCCTGGGCAGATAATGTCGATCGCTTGGTTAGCAATCGAACATAGATTTCTTGCTGTTGGCTGTACTCTGAATGTGTCAGAATTGCCGAATTGATAATTGATATCAATGTTGTTGTATGTGGCTGATGCCGTTTGCGTCGAATCCTTTCTCTGTCGCCTTGTTGACAGGATGGAAAGGATGACTGAATTCGGGGTCACCAAATGTTAATGTGTGTGTGTGCGTGTATGAAGCTGGGTTGTATACGGTACATAAACCGTCTACAGTTAGGTCGTCGCAACTAGAACTTAAACCAGTTGGACTGCGGAGAGGGTACCCTGCGGTGCGCAATTGAGGATCTGAAGATACGGCGACAGCCTCTGATGATTGCGATGGAAAGGGTATCCCTTAATGTGCAGGTGAGGGTCTGAAGACACAGCGACAGCCTCTGATGATTGCAGTGGGAATTGAGTGACAGGCAGCTTTGGTACTGTTTCTGATACTGATTTCATTCAACAAAACTTAACTCTATTTATAGGTAACAAAAGGTACGAAAAGTGCTGATTTAATAAGAATATGGTAAAATGGTAAAAAATAATTCATGAGAAATTAATATTGATTTAATATGATTTTATTGGCTGGTGTGCAAATTGAGCAATTGTGACGGTCAACAATTGCACCATTGTTGTTGGTCTCTGAGGAATGATCGCATTGTCAGCAGAATTCACTGCCGAGGCGGTTTGTTATTGACTCAGCTATAATGCTGAGTCGTGATATTTCCTGTTGACCGGATGAGTTTTATTTTAATATTACATAATATGTCTACATTGTTATGTATGTATGTATCATGTTACTTATGAATAATTCCCCGACTGAACATTCTCCCGGCCGTTGAACTGGTGTTCAACCATCGCCTAAGTTGATGAAAAATTGGCGGAACCTTGGGGTAGGAGCTGAAGATCCGCGCCGTTCTTCAGTTGATGTCATGTGTCTTAGTTCGGACATTCCGGTGGACATTACTTGCATATCTTTCCAATATGGATCCAAGTCATAGTATATGATCATGGTCCATTCAGACGTTGTCATTCTTGAGGTTCCAATTTTCTCATAGAATATTCCAGGTTTGGTCGCGAATCGTGTCACATTTATTGACTGTGACAACGCTAATGGAAGCATGAGAAGCATCACTAGCAATGATGATATTATTGAAGGTGCAACTGCCTTTCTGCGCTGTGGTGGTGGCTCATCAGGCCTTGCCATGTCGTTGATGACGGTGTTGGAGCGTTTGATCGCCACGTTTTCTGGAAATAACGGTGCTAGACGAGTGATGGAGCGCTTGTATACCCCTGATGCTGTTTTAACATCATTCACTCGGACGTGGTTGTCTTGTCCAGGATAGGTCTTAATGATGCGACCCATTGGCCACTTCATTGCGGGAAGGTTGTCTTCCTTCATCAAAAAAAAGTAGTCCTTCGGGCACGTTTGGTGAAGCGGTTTTCCACTTGTGCCGAGTTTGTAAGTCTTGGAGGTATTCCGTAGGCCATTGTTTCCAGAATGAATTTTTTAAGCGCGAGACCAATTCCCAGCGCTTTGCCAGTGTTTTTTTTGATGATCAGTGTTGACGTCAGGTGGTGTTGTCAATGATTCACCAATCAAGAAGTGTCCTAGGCTGGGCGCTGCTATGTCAGTTGGATTTTTTGACATTGGAGTAATGGGTCGAGAATTAAGAATTGCTTCAATTTCGCTTATTACTGTGTTTAGTTCCTCAAATGTCAAGTATTCTGTGCTTGTGGTTGTGATCAGCAGCCTTTTTGCTGATTTAACCGCAGCTTCCCAAAGGCCTCCAAACGATGGCGCCCGGGGAAGAATGAATTTGAAGTCCACTTGTCTTTTGTTGCAGTGATTCGTTATTAGCTAATGTGCATTTTCGCTGAAGATGGCTTCCTGTAATTCTTTTAGCTGATTATTTGCACCTTTGAAATTGATTGCATTGTTGCATGGAATAGTTTGGTTTTTCTCACGCCTGGTTAAAAACCGAAATCAGAAAGCATCTGTGGTTAGGTCGCTTAGCAGCAGAACACGGCGATGTATGCCTTATCTGGTCTTTATCCTCGGATCTTATGGTGAATCGAAACTGGTCCACAGTAGTCGACGCCTGCATGAAGAAATGGGCGTGCTTGTGTGACTTTTTATGCTGGAAGATTGCCCATGATTTGGTCTGGCTCTGGTGCATCTAACACAGCTTTTAAAGATGTTTCTAGCTATCGTTTTGCCGTTGATAATCCAATATTGTTGTCTTGCAGTTTTCCTCAGTACTTGGGCACCGCAATGCATGTTCTCCTCATGGAGTTCTCGCATAATCATTTTGACTATCGGATCATTGTATGGCAGTAGAATTGGATGTTTAGCGTTGTACGGAAGTAGAGCTTCTTCTAGTCTACCGCCTACTCAGATGAGCCCATCTTCTCCTAGTATGGGAGATAACGATATGATCGAGCTCTTTTTGTCCACAGTCTTATGGCGTTGTAACTGCCTTAAGTCTGCGGTAAACTCGACTTGTTGGACAGTTCGCAAGACTATAGCGCGAGCACTATTCAGTTCTCTTGTGCAGAGTGTCGTTGTAGCCGCTCTATTGGTTTTGTAGCAAATTCGTAACATTTATGCTACAATGCGTTGAAGCTTGTAAGATGAGTTGCTATGTCTGCATGTGTATAGTTCTTCTCCATGACATGCATCGCCTTTCTCTCGAGATAAGTTGGCTCATTGATTGGTGTAGTCATCCATTTGTCTCGAGATCCGTGGAGGAATAGTGCTCCGTATAACCACAGATTGTTATCTGCTAATCTGCTTGCTGTAATTCCTCTTGACAGTACATCGGCTGAGTTATTAGCCGACGAAACATGACGCCATTGTATTTGGTTAGTCAATGCCTGTATTTTGGCTCTTCGATTCGCCACAAACGTATGGTATGTCGATGCCGGTGCGTTTATCCAGGATGGCACAATGGTGGAGTCAGTCCAGAAGCATCCATGTTGATGTCCATGTGAAGATCCTTTCGGACTTGGTGTGTGAGTTCGGCACCAAGGACTGCAGCGCAAATTTCTAACCGTGGTAGTGATTGTTTGACTGTCGATGCCACCCGTGACTTGGGGCAGAGCAGTCGTACTGACACTTCAATGTTTATGTATGTAGCGCCTGCGTATATTGATGCGCCATAGGTTCGTTCTGATGCGCCTACAAAAGTGTGTAGTTCTTAGGTAACTGGAACCTTGCCATCATAGATATGCCGTGGAATCAACAGTACCAGAAACGGAGCAGCTGTTTTCTCGTGTGTGACAGTTTTTAGCCGATAGTACTTGATGTCCTCAGATGGATTGTTCCTCCAGACGATCATCTGATGGAATTTATTCTCCGGATTTATCCACATTTGTCGGTATATCTTTTCTATGTCCGCTGTGAATACGTATTTATGATTCCGAAACCGTAATAGAATGGACAGAAGTTCACTTTGAACTGTGGGTCCAGCATGCAGAATGTCGTTTAGGCATTTTCCGCTTGCTGATTTCAATGATGCAACAAATACTACTCGCAGCTTTTTTGTGGTATTTTCAGGTTTGAGCACACAGTGATGTGGGATGAAGTAATGCCTTTTCGGAACATACGATGCTGGGACCATCTTTATGTGTCCTAGATCTTCATATTCGTTCATGTGTCCAAGTGTCTGGTGAAGTCCGCCGCTCCAGTGCCAGGAATCTTTTGGTTGCAATTTCCAAAGACCCCCCAAGGCTGTAGAGTGATCGGAAAATGGTAGATTCCCTATAAGCCGGCCATCAGCCGCAGTTTGTAAGTTTTCTATGAAATGAGCTTCACATTGTGTCTCGATTGGTGTGCGTGGTTTTTCGGCTGTCTCAAGGCTGTCCAGAGTCCACAATGGTTCCATGAGTTCATTAATTCCCGTTCCAAAAATGGGCGAAGAACTGTAGGCAGACTTAATTGTTCATGCTACAATGCATCCCAATTTTTTATTTGGAGCAACAGGGAATAATACTGCTCTGCTCCGATGAGCATGTCGATTTAAGTTTGGGTCTGGCAGTGGGAACTTGCTTGGTATACTCAAGTTCACCGAATCGAGTGCCTGAGCTGGTTGATCAGCTATTATTTGAGGCAGTACAAACGCTTAAATTCTATGCGTAAGACCGCTGTGAACGGATTTTATAAGCACATTTACTCGATCGACTTTCAATTCCTTCGATGCGCAATGTTGTGTCATTGAGTTTGAGCGACAACATTGATGCCATTCGTTCAGAAATCAAATTCATCTGTAATCCCGAGTCTATAAATGCTCTGAAGTTAGCAACCTGTCCGTTGATAGCTTCTACTGCCACTCTTGCTGTGGGCAGTAGCTTGTAAATATTGCTACTTGCTGCACAAACCATTGGTGCCTTTGGTTCTGTGATTGCGAATGATTCTTTCGCCAGATTTTGGTCATAATTCAAGTAGTTCCGTTGATGATATTATATAACACAACAAATCCAACAATATATTTTCGAGAATATATATATCGATATATCAGTATAATTCTAACATCCCTAGACAAATAACATAGACAAATAATATTCAGATTTGGAAAAAAACCTAGCATGAATCATGATTCTCATGAATCATACATGAGTACAAGTCGTAGAACTGGGACCATTTCAGTATGTCCCCATCAAACTTTGGAATGGTGCTGCGTGGAAGATGCGCGTCATCATTATACCCGGTACTCGAAAAGTACGCCCAGCCCCCTTCAGCCCACACAAAGAACGAAAATCTGTGGCATGCACAACATTAAAGATACGAGAAAACTAAGAACGCAGAATCATAGAGAATGATCATATCTATCAAAGTGTTGAATCTGGATCAGATCAGATCATAAATAAAGCCACATAAATATATCACACACCGTGGTGGGTGCTATGCCCGCTCAGATGAGCGCCTAGATCTCAGAGACTATAAGAGCTAGAGCAACCAAACTTTCTATCCTTGCTCCAAGCTTTGATTTAAGTTCAATTAGGGACATATAGCACCTCAGGATTATTCTCTATACGTGATCGAAGAAGAGCAAAAACTGGGTTTTTCAGAACTTTGAGTCATTTTTTCTCAAAATTTCTACGTGATGGAAACTTTTGGTGACCAGATTCGTGATCAACGATGAAAGTCCTTGTCTTTCGTCTCCTTTAAATCCTTTAATCAATGTAAAGAATTGTCATTTGAGTTATTTCTTACGTAAAAATTAATGCTGAAAACGAGTCTTTTGTTGGTTTTTCGATATTTTTGGTTTTGAAAAAATTACGGACATCAACATAAAACAAACATTTCGGGGGACGATATGGCAGCCAGTTGGATAGAGGAGTATATGGGCCGCTCACAACGTATTTTGAAAATTCGTGCAAGACTGGATATTGAACCATCCTGGTGTTCTCATTACCATCGACCTGGTATTTGGTCGAGCTGGTTGCTGAGCCGTTGTTGAAAGGTTTGTCGAGTATGAATATAGGCGGTTTCATGATTTTACACATCATTTGCCACTTCGCCATTTTCTTACCTGAATTACGTCAATGGATACCACATATTATTTTTGTTATTAATTTTTAAAAAATCTTCAGTATTCATACTCTTCATATAAAATTTTACCCGCTTAATTTAAAAAAAAAAATAAATATATATACGATTATATGTATATATATTCTTACATTCATACATGTGAATGTACAGAAATAAGCGCTATATTAATATTGAATCAGCCTTGCAAGTAATTAAAAAAATGTTTGCTTCTTTCAGTTTTATACAAATTGGTTTTAGATAATTTATCAAATATGAATTGCTTCATAATTCAACCCTTTAAAAGTTTTCAAGCAACATGTTCACCGTAATTGATCCTAACCCTAATCCTATTGTTCAGGGTAGCAGCAGACTGGTGGGTAGCACTGTGGGCGGTGCTCACGATCCCGCTCTCTCGCGTTCGTGGGCGCTCTCGCGATCCACACTTCGCTCTCTCTCCACTGATCTGTAAGCTCGAGCCCACACGTAAAGGTATTCTCGCTTCCACCCCCGTTTCGATAAGCCGCTATCTTGCTACGTTTTCTTACGGTTCCTGACATATGTATATACATATAGTTATAATTATACCCGTGCACACTGAAACCCTACTGGAGTGAAAATATATTCTACTGAAGAAAATCGACGCTCTGCATTGTGTTTTTTTGGGTTTCTTTGGAATCTCGCATCCGATCCGCCCTCCTCCAAACATTGGTCCTTCGAGCCGGTTATTCCTCCCAACCAAAAAGGAGAAGTCCATCCCAGCACGCATCGGCGGATCATCCAAAAGTCAAGATAAGTACGATCCATCCTAAGCTAACAACAGTGCAGTGTTTGTGTGTGTGCAGCCTAGTCCGAGTCCCGTGAGACCTGCATGTACGAACAGCGGTCGATCCACATCGATACATAATTGTGCACTTCTTTTTGCGCCCTCCCTTTCGGTGGCGGCATATTATCGGCTATTCCGGCCGTTCTCCGCTCTTCCGTTCCGTGATTCTGTGTTTTCTGTGTTCCGTGGTCTATGCCTGCTCCTCTGCCATTAAGGAGCATCCAAGCTTCCAACTTATTTACATAGAACATACATACATTAAATATATTCTCTATATATATATACATCATTACATTCCAAATTATTTACATAGAACATACATACATACATTACATATATTCTTTATATATAAATACGTCATCACCACATATACTGTGCACTGCAGTCGCATAAGCCGCAGTACATAACGCTCATACCCAACCATGCACACATCCAAGCAGCTGTAGCGGTGCATTCTTTTCGGTTTCGCTTTGCTTCTCCACCGCTGCTCGCGTTGTATTTGTTGGGAGAGCACATCATCGGTGCCGCTCTTGAGCATAATGGAGCCGTATATTCCCTATATTCCGCGGGTATATCGTTTTCGATTGTGACTTGCCAACTGACGCGCCACCCCACATTCGAAGGGTATATTGTTTATGGGTGTCACGTGCAACCGACTCTACATTGATACCTCGTACCTAAACTTCCAATATTGTCCAGTGTTCGGTCATTTATTTATTTAGCATTTATTTTTTCTCATGCCCGATCTCCATAACATACCTAAGCTCCTCCGACGTACAAATAAATCCATATATGTACATCAAAGACTAATACATCCCGCTCTCCGTATACATCCAAGGTCGTGTCCATCCGTCCGACAATCCCGCATCCGATTTTTCCTCGTCTTGTAAAATTCGAATATGCCCACTGGTGACGAGGACAGCAAGAAACTTTTGCCGCTGCCCACTCCAGGTGTTAGAAAGCCGCGCAGCTCGTCCGCCCCGGGAACACCTACCTCGGCGTTTCGAAGAGTAAAGTCGCCAGGCTCTCCAAAGCCCGCAAGCTCCACGGTTGCGAAGACCCAATCCGTGCTGTTCCCTTCGCCAGTCACGCTCAAGGTGCCAGCACCTACTAACAGCAGTCCCATCTGCTCTCAACGCGCCCTCAAAATGGCCCAATCTTCCGTCAGCTCCGCACGGGTAAAGTTTGAGGCAGCCATCTACAGGCTGACCACTTTCGAAGCCCCATTCATCGCTCCGGGTATCAGCACCCCATCCCCCGCCATCTCTCTGGTCCGCCGAGACCATTTACGGAGCATGTGGGCGAAAGTGGATGCTGAATTCGAGGCTTGTTCCATAGCGATGCATCGCTATGGTTGACGAGGATACAGAGGCAAAAAAGGAAGTCCAAGCCATGTATCGCGAGTGCTATGGCAGCTATGAGCGATACATGGCTGACCTCACTGTCCAAGCTGCCAGTCCAGCGTGTCCTCCTTCTGCACCGTCTGACTCTCATGGCGGCTGTCGATTGCCCCCATGTGACATCGAAGTGTTCACTGGGGATTACGTCCGCTGGCCCACCTTCCGGGATCTGTTCACAGCAATCTACATTAAAAATTCACGACTGTCTCCAGTGGAGAAGCTGTACCATCTGACATCCAAGATCAGTGGCGACCCAAAGGCCATCGTTGCGAAGTCCCCGATGACCAACGACGGGTTCGAGGCGGCATGGAATGCCCTCCGTGACCGGTACGAGAATAACCGGCTCTTGGTGACCAACCAAATTAATATTCTCCTCTCACTGTCCCCAGCCGTCTCGGAGTCGAGTCGGGCTTTGAAGGAGCTCCAAGGGACGATCCATGGGGTACTGACCGCACTGGCACACTCCAAGGCCTCCACCGAGAACTGGGACAGTTTGCTGGTGACGATTTGCGCATCCAAGCTTCCTAAGTTGACCCGGGCTTTGTGGGAATACTCCGTCACCACAAAGAAGGAGATGCCGTCGTGGAACGAAATGGACTCCTTCCTGAGTCAGAGGTATCTGACGCTGGAAGATATCGAAGGCAACCCTTCCACGCACGTTTCCAAAGGCGATCCGAATCCGTTCCGTTCCCAAGGGAGCCCTGTTCCAAGAAGGGTTCACTCGTTCGGGACTACGGTGGTTCCAAAGAGGAGATCGTGTGATCTCTGCTCCAAGGAGAATCACCCCATCCGGATATGCCCTCACTTCCTCCAGATGACCACTGATGCTCGTTCCAGCTACATTAAGCAGAAACAGCTGTGCCTCAACTGCTTCGCAAGAGGCCATCAGATGCGTGAATGCCAAAGCGCCCACAATTGCGTCACTTGTGGGGAACGACACCACTCGCTGCTGAATCGGGGCACTCCAATTTCCAGTGAACCCCGTTCCACATCCGTTTCGAATCCAAGCTCTTTTGAACCGAAACCCAACGTTCAAAACTACTTCGCCTCTGGCCAACAGGCTGTCCTTCTAGGCACAGCGGTCATTAACATATGCCACCTTGGTACGAATTTCCGAGCCCGCGCTCTTATTGACCCGGGTTCCGAGGCGACGTTCATTACAGAGCGGCTCTTCAATATCATTAAGCTGCCATTCTGACTTATCCCAGCACAGATTTCGGGCCTTAATCAGACAGTGTCCGCTCGATCCCAGAAACTTTGTAATTTTTGCATCCGTTCCCCGAAAAAACCGAGCTGGCAGCTCGACGCAGCCGTCTACGTTTTGCCGGAACTGGCAGGAAACCTTCCGTCCTATCCGATCCCGCAGAGAGCAATGCGAGACTTGCCGAACCTGCCATGGGCTGATCCTACATTCTACGAAAGTTCCCAGATCGATGTCCTGATTGGAGCTGACCTCCTTCCTTCCATTCTTTTAAGCGGAGCACAGCTCAACATCTGTGGGTCTCTCTTCGGGCAGGAGACTATTTTCGGCTGGGTACTTACCGGCCCAGTGTCCACTACTGCTCAAGGCAACATCTCGTTGCCTCCATTGGACAGACTTCTCACAAGGTTCTGGGAAGTGGAGGACTTACCCAGTAAAGTGGTAAGCTTATCTGATTCCTACTGCAAAAGCAATTTCCGTCGAACTACGTCAAGAGTGTCATGTGGAAAGTATGTCGTCACGTTACCATTCCGCGACCCCGACCATCCCGGATCAGGTCTGGGGTATTCAAGATCGATCGCACTGGCTCAGTTTCTGAGAAACGAAAATCGTTTAAGGAGAGACTTTCCTTTGAAGGAGAAGTACGACTCCGTGATCAAAGACTACTTAGAACTCGACCATATGAACGAGGTGCCTCCGGCTCATGATTCCGCCAACTACTATCTTCCGCACCACGCTGTACTCAAGCCTAAGAGCACGACCACCAAAGTCCGCGTTGTATTCAACGCGTCCAGCCCTTCGACCAACGGCTTGAGCCTCAATGATCTTCTGCACGCTGGTCCAGTCCTACAGTCGGACTTAACCCTGCAGATTCTGAAATGGCGGTATTTCCGTTTCGTGTTCAATGCCGATATCACTAAGATGTATCGCCAGATTTGGGTAGATCCAAAGCACACTCCTTTCCAGCGAATACTATTCCGAAACACGAATGGAGAAATCCGCGATTTCGAACTAAAGACTGTCACCTTTGGAGTCAATTGTGCTCCCTTCCTCGCCATCAGGGTGCTGCAGAAGCTGGCAGACGACGTCCAGTCACGATTCTCGAAAGCAAGCCATATTATTCGATCCTTCATGTATGTAGACGATGTCTTAGCAGGAGCAAAATCTACCACTGAGGCTCAGCTTGCCATCCGCGAACTGCAGGCCGCGCTTAGTTCTGCAGGTTTTCCACTAAGAAAGTGGACGTCTTACTACAAGGACGTGGAAAATTTGAATTTTTCTTGATGGTTCAGTTGCGTTTCTTTAACTGGTGCTGAATAAGATCAGACAAACAAAAGAACAAAGGTATAATTGCAAAAAGTGGGGAGCTTTCTGAGAAATTTCGTATCGTGTAGAATAGATGAAAAATTGGGTACGTAAAACGGAAAAATTGAAATCTTATATATTACTACAAGAAATAGTTTCATAAATTATTTATTAGTACTTTTATAAATACATTTAGCGATAAATTAAACAAAGGATAGACAGTGAAAAAATTGAACAATCAAATTTGAATTAAAATGGTATAATTGATTGTACATGTATATTTTTATATCCGGTACTCAAAGAGTATAGGGGTATATTACATTTGTAGAAAAAATGGTTGTGTGTAGCACCCAGAAGGAAGCGTTTCCGACCCCATAAAGTATATATATTCTTGATCAGCATCAATAGCCGAGTCGATATAGCTATGTCTTTCTGTCCGTCCGTCTGTCCGTCCGTCCGTCTTCATTAGCGCCTATAGCTCAGAGACTGTAAAAGCTAGAGAAACACAATTTTGTATCCAGACTCCTGTCCTATCACACTGTTACAAGTGTATTTCAAAATTTCGCCCCGCTCCCTTCCGCCCACTCAAAGGACGAAAATCTGTGGCATGCACAATTTTAAAGATACGAGCAAACGAAAAACGCAGAATCATAGACAATGACGATATCTATCAGAGTGTTGAATCTGGATCAGATCGGATAATAAATATAGACACAATGAAGAAAACTATTTCGAAATGCATCGTTCCCTCTCACACACCGGGGTGGGTGCTAGCTATGCCTGATCGAATTTTTTGACGCCTAGTTCTCAGAGACTATAAGGGCTAGATCAACCAAACTTTCTATCCAAGCTTCTGTGATATCAAACCGAGACGAGTTTGTTTCAAAATTTGGCCACGCCCCCTTCCGCCCCCACAAAAGATGAAAATCTACAATTTTAAAGATACGGGAAAACCAAAAACGCAGAATCATAGAAAATTACCATATCTATCAGAGTATTGAATCTGAATCAGATCGGATCATAAATATAGTCAGAAGGAACAAATGAAATTTCAGTGGCCTTCTAAGCGCAGACTCATTCCCTCTCTCTCTCGCACACAGCCGTGTATGTATATGTAGGAAGTAGATAAAAACATGTAGAAAAGGCAGATGTAAAAATTTATGTAAACAAATATGGAAACATCAAATAGATCAAAATCTCCGAAAAGGTTCGACTTAATTACTTTTTTCTTTTTTGGCTAAAATTAAATTTGTCCCTTTTGCGAACATGTAATAAATTACAACAAGCTCAGATACATATATACTGACTGAGTACCGGGTATTAAGTAGAGCCGCGGCGGTAGATGCGGCTCACAACGTTCCCCCTCGTTTGGGTTGTGAAAGCGAAATATTGTTAGGTGGTGGGAGGTTGGTGGAAAAGTGGTAAGGGGTGAGGCAGATACAATTTCTAATACTTCATTAAAAGAATTATTAAAAATCATTCAAGTTTTTCAGGAAATATGTACTGAATTTAGATATTTTAAAATTTATTCCTTTTAAGGACATTGATTAAATGGGGAGGCAGAGAGGGCGTGGTCCAATCAGACTAACATTTTTCTCAGGCTCTACATACACTATGACCATATTGTCTACTAAGTTTCAGGTCTGTATCTACATTTTTCGAATTTTTGCAAACATTTTTGGCATTTGGACGTCCCCAAAGTTGGTAATATTAGATTTGTGGTGATTTGTGGATGTGTGTAACACCCAGAAGGAAGCGTTTCCAACCCCATAAAGTATATATATTCTGGTTCAGCATCAATAGCCGAGTCGATATAGCTATGTCTGTCTGTCCGTCCGTCTGTCCGTCCGTCCGTCTTCATTAGCGCCTATAGCTCAGAGACTGTAAAAGCTAGAGAAACACAAATTTGTATCCAGACTTCTGTCCTATCACACTGTTACAAGTGTATTTCAAAATTTCGCCCCGCTCCCTTCCGCCCACTCAAAGGACGAAAATCTGTGGCATGCACAATTTTAAAGATACGAGCAAACGAAAAACGCAGAATCATTGACAATGACGATATCTATCAGAGTGTTGAATCTGGATCAGATCGGATAATAAATATAGACACAATGAAGAAAACTATTTCGAAATGCATCGTTCCCTCTCACACACCGGGGTGGGTGCTAGCTATGCCTGATCGAATTTTTTGACGCCTAGTTCTCAGAGACTATAAGGGCTAGATCAACCAAACTTTCTATCCAAGCTTCTGTGATATCAAACGAGTTTGTTTCAAAATTTGGCCACGCCCCCTTCCGCCCCCACAAAAGATGAAAATCTACAATTTTAAAGATACGGGAAAACCAAAAACGCAGAATCATAGAAAATTACCATATCTATCAGAGTATTGAATCTGAATCAGATCGGATCATAAATATAGTCAGAAGGAACAAATGAAATTTCAGTGGCCTTCCAAGCGCAGACTCATTCCCTCTCTCTCTCGCACACAGCCGTGTATGTATATGTAGGAAGTAGATAAAAACATGTAGAAAAGGCAGATGTAAAAATTTATGTAAACAAATATGGAAACATCAAATAGATCAAAATCTCCGAAAAGATTCGACTTAATTACTTTTTTCTTTTTTGGCTAAAATTAAATTTGTCCCTTTTGCGAACATGTAATAAATTACAACAAGCTCACATACATAAATACTGACTGAGTACCGGGTATAAAGTAGAGCCGCGGCGGTAGACGCGGCTCACAACGTTCCCCCTCGTTTTTTACTTGTCATTAAAGAAATATAATAAATAAAGAAACATGTGAAATTTACGTAAGGAAAAATGTGTCATTTTAATTTTTACACTGAAATGCATTAATAAAATTTTAATATAACAAAAGAAGAAAACTGTTTATCTTGAAATGTCAATCATTAAAACGATTTTTTCTTTATATTTATACCCGATACTTATTCAGTTAGGCTCCCCTCCGCCAGAGGGCGCACACTGCAAGAGAATGTGCGAGAGAGAAAAAGAGAAAGAGAATGAGTAAGCGCGTTACATTTTTGAAAAATGGTAATTATACCCGTACTCGAAGAGTATAGGGGTATTTTCGATTTGTGCCAAAAGTCGATGTGTGTACCACCCAGAAGGAAGCGTTTCCTTCATTAAAAGAATTATAAGAAATCATTCAAGTTTTTCAGGATATATGTACTGAATTTAGATATTTTAAAATTGATTCCTTTTAAGGACATTGATTAAATGGGGAGGCAGAGAGGGCGTGGTCCAATCAGACTAACATTTTTCTCAGGCTCTACATACACTATGACCATATTGTCTACTAAGTTTCAGGTCTGTATCTACATTTTTCGAATTTTTGCCAACATTTTTGGCATTTGGACGTCCCCAAAGTTGGTTATATTAGATTTGTGGTGATTTGCGGATGTGTGTAACACCCAGAAGGAAGCGTTTCCAACCTCTTAAAGTATAAATATTCTTGATCAGCATCAATAGAGTCGATATAGCTATGTCTGTCTGTCTGTCCGTCTCCATTAGCGCCTATATCTCGGAGACTATAAAAGCTAGAGCAACCAAATTTTGTAACCAGACTCCTGTCATATAACACTATTACAAGTGTATTTCAAAATTTCGCCCTGCCCCCTTCCGACCACAAAAAACACGAAAAGCTGTGGCATGTACATACAATTTTGACGATACGATTTAATAAATAATAATTATTTCAGATTTTTATATATAAAGTTTAAGACTCCAAATGAAAATATTTCAAAAGAAAAGGATTAAATCCGAAATTAAGAAGCCAACAAAAATAGCACCAATTTACCAAAAAATTAAAAAAATATAAAATACAAAGAATTTGTCCAAAGTTTGTATTCGAATAGGTTACTTTACTGTATTTAAAGGTTAATATTTAGGTGTAAACCTTTGGGCAGCAAGAACAGCAGCACAACGTCCCGGAATTAAAGCTCACCTAATTTTCGTATCATTTACTTCGGGATATTTATCTACGAATCATGCAGGATACCTCAAAGACCTTTATTGCTCCTAGGTTTCACATTAGAAACATATTTTTTAACTTCACGCCAAATATTTGCAATGTGGTTTAAGTTTAGGGGTTGAAAAGGCCAATCTCTTACATTAAGTGGAGTGTTCTGAAACCAATTTCGAGCTTTCTTTCTGGTACTTTTTGAGTTATTGTGCTGCTGGAAGACGGCATTTTGTATTCCGCATAAGGCAGCATCACTGTGTCTTATATATCAACATAGGCATAGGCATCATGCATGAAAATCATGCTCATACCAATATGATTTTTCCTCCATATTTAATGGTTTTACATGTGTGTGCTGTTTTGCATACTGAATTCGATTTGCCCTATGCCTTGCAGTCAAAATTGGAATTTTCCTCGGACTACTGGCACCCAATTTATGTTCTTGCAAGCAATATCTAACTTTCCTGGTACCTGCCGATTTTTTAAAATCCGGTTTTAGCTCTGTGGGCGGCTGAAATGGGTCGTTCTTGCTCTCACGAACCAGTAGTTTCATCAGAAATGTGCATATCGCGGCCTTTCTTCCACGTGTTTCTTGTTGGTAACATAATTTCAAGCATTAAGAATAATTTTATTTCAACAACCGACAATTTGCATCACCTTAATCTAGGTCCTGTCTTCTGAAATTAAAGTTTTGATCCTTTGGCTTTTTTCTTCACTACAGTGCTTTCCACGACCCATAACTACTTATATTTTGTAACTTTCTTCTAACACTCAACGTAAGCCACCGATTTTTAATTTAATGAAGAACTTAAAATATCAAAAGGGTCAGAAAAGAAAAAGTTTTGATACAAAAGCGGGTTTTGGTGCTATTTTTGTTGGCGTTCTATTTCACTCCTCTTTCGCTAAATTGCCTAAAATAATAAGAACCGTTAAGATTCAGAGAGGAGACATGCAAAGCTACTTGATATTACAGTCAAGTGCAATAAATGTTGGACAGTGGTCATGTTATGAAACAATAATAACTGTTGTACTAGCGGTGCTATTTTTTTCGGCGCCACTGTACATGCCACAAATTTTCGTGTTTTGTGTGGGCGGAAGGGGGTAGGGCGAAATTTTGAAATACACTTGTAATAGTGTTATATGACAGGAGTCTGGTTACAAAATTTGGTTGCTCTAGCTTTTATAGTCTCCGAGATATAGGCGCTAATGAAGACGGACAGACAGACAGACATAGCTATATCGACTCTATTGATGCTGATCAAGAATATATATACTTTAAGAGGTTGGAAACGCTTCTTTCTGGGTGTTACACACATCCACTTTTGGCACAAATCTAATATACCCCTATACTCTTCGAGTACCGGGTATAATTACCATTTTTAAAAAATGTAACGCGCTTACGCATTCTCTTTCTCTTTTTCTCTCTTGCACATTCTCTTGCAGTGTGCGCCCTCTGGCGGAGGGGAGCCTAACTGAATAAGTATCGGGTATAAATATAAAGAAAAAAACCTTTTAATGATTGACATTTCAAGAAAAACAGTTTTCTTCTTTTATTATATTAAAATTTTATTAATGCATTTCAGTGTAAAAATTAAAATGACACATTTTTCCTTACGTAAATTTCACATGTTTCTTTATTTATTATATTTCTTTAATGACAAGTAAAAAAAAATATACATGTACAGTCAATTATACCATTTTAATTCAAATTTGATTGTTTAATTTTTTCACTGTATATCCTATGTTTAATTTATCGCTAAATGTATTTATAAAAGTACTAATAAATAATTTATGAAACTATTTCTTGTAGTAATATATAAGATTTCAATTTTTCCGTTTTACGTACCCAATTTTTCATATATTCTACACGATACGAAACTTCTCAGAAAGCTCCCCACTTTTTGCAATCATACCCTTGTCCTTTTGTTTGTCTGATCTTATTCAGCATCAGTTAAAGAAACGCAACTGAACCATGAAGAAACATTCAAATTTTCCACATTTACCCTATGATTAATACGTACATTTTCATGTAAGCATTTATTCATGTTAAGATTCATATTGCGTTCTGAAATAACACGAATTAATCACCGGAAAAGTTTTACTTTCAATTTATTTCGTAATATTTGAAAACACACATTTTTGTTTGTACATATGTACTGAAAATAGGGTACATCTAAACCAGATTAAGATAGGATTAGGGCTAGGATCAATTACGGTGAACATGTTGCTTGAAAATTTTAAAGGGTTGAATTATTGAGCAATTCATATTTGATAAATTATCTAAAACCAATTTGTATAAAACTGAAAGAAGCAAACATTTTTTTAATTACTTGCAAGGCGGATTCAATATTAATATTAATATAGCGCTTATTTCTGTACATTCACATGTATGAATGTAAGAATATATATACATATAATCGTATATATATTTACATATGTAGTTCTCATACTAATTTGCTTTAATTAGAGCT
This sequence comes from Drosophila helvetica, assembly GCA_963969585.1. Classification (NCBI taxonomy): domain Eukaryota; kingdom Metazoa; phylum Arthropoda; class Insecta; order Diptera; family Drosophilidae; genus Drosophila; species Drosophila helvetica. The sequence continues at coordinate 33,107,422 of OZ018401.1, read as the reverse complement.
GTACAACTTTCTCAGCAGCTTTAGATAGCAAGGGCTTTCAGAAAAATATATAAAACTAAGTTATCTGTAATTGGTTTTTATACTGCATGGATGTTTGTTTGTTTGCGTATCGTGATATTATGTAAATAACATAATCAGATTCTTAAGAAAAATGAGATTTGTAAGCATACGAATCGAAGCAATCAATTAACAATATTTTTACTTAATCATGTATTAAAAATACGATGCAAAAACAAAATCGGAAATAATTTGCTTTGCTGAGTGCTCATAAAAAAAGATTCATCCCTTTGCTGGGCCCATTCATTTCTTATTGGCCATTTACAAATAGATTGGATAATACTTTGCTTATATTAAGCCCTATTTTATTTAATTAATATAAGGTTTTTTATCTGTGGTCTTATTTTGAAGTTTGAAGCTTGCAAATAATTTCTGTTAAAAAACATATCGCTTTTAAAGTTGTACAATATTTATATTAATGGTTTAAATTTTTGTTTTTAATCGAAAGACATATTTTAAATTATTTAATTTCTATTGCAACAGTGGGTTTCTCATTAATTACTTATTTTATTAAATTTATTATTGTTACTGCTTAGCTAAGCTCTCGAAATGTACAACCCTCGCCATTATTACGGGCCTTTGTTTCTTGCTTTCAATTGCATTTTCAATTTACTTTACTTACAGACAAACAAAAAAATGCGTTTTTTTTTTTATTCGTACAAGAACGAAGTACTTTACATTAATTAATATGTTTTTACAAATATAATATTTATATATAGATATATAAATTATGTATACATACATTTGTATATATAAAATTTTTGTTTTATTACATGTTGCTATAGGCATGTCCATATACGAGTAAACCAGAATTACAATATTTTACAATTACAGTAGGTGTTTTTAATGATTTTGCTTATATGTTATGAACGAGTAAAATAACTGGCCAAAACTCCCTCGCACACCTGTTTCTTTTTCAAAAAACCCATTATGTACATATGTATGTATGCACGTGGCTTTGAGCTGTGCATCAGTGGATGCACAGAGTGCGTTAATGCCTATTACGTACTCGATTTGTCTGGTTCCGTTTAGTTTATTTATATATTCATGAATAATTATCATTATTAATTAATAAATAATCATTTAATTAACGGTGGATCATTCGATTCATGCTTAATGAACTTTTTTACATGTACATATGTATGTTGTTCATTGACACTACGTATGACAAAAACAGTCGCTCATAAAATATTCTTTCCCTCTCTATTGCAAGTAGTTCTTTCCATGCAAAGATTGCTTTCATTGATTTGAGCAGATTTTCTTCTGCAGTGTCGATGTCACACAGCCAACCCAACCTCACGAGTTAACCTCCTGCGACATACCAGTGAGTAACCAATTAGATTCTCGGAATACATTTGCATCCTTCTGACACGCTTCTAATTCAAACTTTTCTTCATACTTTGAATACAATTGAAACGCTTAAACAATATTATTATGTGACATACTTTAAAAATATCAACAAAAATAATTTGAAAAAAAAAAACATAAATATGCATGTAGTACCTTAGGATTTATAAAGAAATACGTACATTTATCCATATTATTCGTATGCATCCGTATATGCATTAAAGTCGATGCACATATTCTCTATTTCGTTTTTGCTTTAAAACCAGCGTGCGACAACTGCTAAATGTTTTATTTTGCTTACTTTTTTGTTGGGTTTTCGTAAAAAAAAAAACAAATTACAGAAAAAAATATATTTTAAGTAACTTTGAGATCATTTAAATGTATTTTTGATGTAAATGTATGTTAGAATTGATTTAATTACATCAGACTGTCCACGCAGAACAACAGCCGTATTACGGCGTTAGATATTACCAACTATCCCCAATACGAAAATATGAGGCACCTTCGCTTTAAAAATTCAGAAATTTTAGTTTCTTCAAAACTGTTGGAGTTATTCTTTACTGTTATTATAAAAACGTTTTTTATTTTATTTAAATGACACAACGTTTTTATTTACTTTGCTTTAAGAAGTCTGGAATTTGGAAAGATTCCCATGTACATCATAAATTGTACATTGATTCTATACGATTATACGAATATGTATGATTCAAGGTTTTGAACAACAGAGTTGACCTATCTTTCATATAAATAAATCAAAAGTACATCCAAATAAGGAAGACCTTCCAGGGTTACAAAAATGTACTAGAACAATTTGTACAATGATATCAGCTGTTTTCGATTTGGGAAATCAGTTCAGTCATGTTCACCTGCCTAAGAAAAAGGGAGGAAAACGTAAAGATTTTATGAAAATTATATAGCTTCTTCCGTGTCCGCCCTAAATGTACTGAACATAGGTATTTACGACTGCGCAGGTGTTATGAAAATCGATCAAAAAATTATAAACTAATTGATCCCCAAAAATGTCGCCAACACTAAATGGTTTACGGCTCGCGATCATGGTTGCTGACAACTTTGGCACCAGCAGCGACTACCACCTCCATTTCTGCACCTACATTTACCTGTTTAAGCATTGACAACTCTTGCGATTTTTCAAGATCTAGCTTGGAACTAGACATCGGATATTTTTCGCCGAAGCTGCTGAGGTTAAGCGCCGTGGTTGGATTTTCAGTAACCCCATATTCCATTGCGGACATCCTTAGAAAGTGTTCGTATGTGCCTAATTGTTTATGCTCTAGTGTTTCTGCCCCAAACTCCAGATTTTTGCTAGAAATGCATGTGCTATACGGCTGCGCATTTATGCGATGCTTCTGTTGATTACGGAGTGTTGTCTCTTTCTGCAGCGGCATGTTTGGTGCCAGTCGCGCATTCGACTGCTGTTGTGAGTGATAGGTATTTCCTGATTGCGTCTGTGCGTATATAACGTCGTCCACTTGTAGCGCAACCATCGTATCAAGCTCTTGCTGTTGGACCAGTAACTGTGGCTGTTGGTGCTGTAGCTGCGGTGAGGTGGGTGACTGTTTAATAGTTTTTTCTAATTCTGATGAGTTTCCATTTCTAATATCTCTCTTAGCACACTTTTGCGTTGTTTTGCTATGATTATTGGCATTGGTGTTGGTATTGCTGCTATGGGGGCTACTAATCGTATTGTTATTTTTATTTGTATTTTTGATTCTGTTGGTGTTGGTGTTGCTGCTGCTGTATTCGCTGATTTGTGCATTGGTGGGATTTGCGGACAAATTAGACGCTGCCTCATGCAGCTCTTGCTATTCCTTTATAAGACGGTAAATGTGGTGCGTGGTGCCGCTGTTCTGCGCTGCCACCTCAAAAACATACGCTATGCATAGGAGTGTCTCTTGCGTCTCTCGCGCTCGCATTACCTGGAAAGAAATCAGACGAGATGGAAAGAGAAGATAAAGTATTGACAGATATAGACCCCACCCACATACAATAAACTCACCTGCAATATTGTGAAGTTCTCTAGCACACTGTTCATCATGTAGCGTTCGGGTAAATTTTTCAGCTTCTGTATGAAATTAATCATGTACTCGCACATAGGAGAACGCTGGATGCGATACACGTAGCGATTGTTTTCCAGGCGTGAGTACTCGCTCTCTACTTTCTCCACCACTTGCTTGCCGAATGAGCACACAATCGTCGAGCATACAAGCACGATGTTTTCATTGCTTTCATATCTACGGTAGAGTAAAGTTTTCTCAGTATGATACAAATGATAAGTGAGAAATAAAAATGATAAGGTAGTATGATGAGTTAGGACTTACTGGCTCGTTACCCCATAAAAATCACCCGATTCGCTGCCGGTCGTAATATCGGTATTTAAATCAGCCCAGCACTTTACCAGGTAAAACGCATTTTGAGGACCTTTTTCGTAGAGATCTTTGAGCCCGCCAGATTTTTCCGGAAACTTATCAAATATTTGCCGGATATCAACTGTCTGAAATGCTTAACGTTTAGTGGACTTCCTAGATGTTATCGTAAATTATTACTCTCACCTCAAGTAGCGGATCGGAAAATGATGGCTTGCCGCCGAGTTGCACAAAAAGGTGGCGGTTGTACTGCAATGTTAACTAGAGATAACATCAATTCATTGAAGTATTAACGATTTGTATTGTACTTACCATGTCATCTCTTTGGATTTCCATGAACGCAGTGAACTCAAGTAAGCGGAATTTGTGCGTAGCAATAGCGCGTCCCTCCCATGGCAATTGTGCGGACGGAATACCAGCTTCGATATCCCCGGACACGGCCGTTGATGGTTTACCCGTAGGATATGGTGGCTGTGCGAACGGCTTGATACTGTAATCATAGAAACTATTGGTCAATGCAATTGCATTGTATTGTCAGCTACTAAGGGTGGGCGATGGCAACTTACTCTTGCGAGGTGCTAGGCTGCAATCCAGGCTGCCAAAATTGCTGAGCGCAGAAAAGAAAGTGTACAAAATAATTATAAATCTTAGATATATCGATAGCTTCGTTAATTTTATATCGGTCAGTATATGTAATTGTTATTAGAGGTTACACAAGATGATCGAATGTAGGAAATGGTTCATCAAACGAGACAAACGAGCGACTAGTATACCTTCTCTTCTGCTAAAAGTTGTAGCAACATTGAAGCAGTTGCATCAAGTGGCGTGTTAAAAATAAAAATTCAAATTCAATGAGTAAGCGAGCATTGGCCTTGACAGTGGGCGTAGCGCGGGTAACAGTATGAAACATGTTGATCAACTATGCCCTAGATGGCTTGAATACAAACATAATATAAATATTAAAAACTGTAGAGACAAACATAGTGAGAGAGAGCGAGAGGAAGAGGAACACAGACACATAAAAAAATATGAGAATAAATGTCACTTAATTAATGATTTGAACGATTGTCAGTGTCACTGTAACGCAAAGAAGCGACAGAACACTATTGGATTACCATAAATATCAGTGATCGGGTCGAGGCACTAAGTCACAGAAGTCATGGCTATAGTTAAACCGACTAAACGAACGATTATGAGAATACAAAGCCAATTTAAAGAGGAGAAATGGGTTTCGTAGGTAAGACGCGGTGAAGTAGATGGAATTATAAATGCGCAGAGTGTGCTTTAGGTCAGTAGTTGAGTAGCATAAGTAGGGAATAAATTTAATCCCAGTAAAGGAAATTACTTGACTATTCTTATGAGCAGTGGTGTATGCTTTTTGTGGTTAAATTAGGCATTGCTTTCTATGGGTTTTTGATGCTGTGCTGGAAACTGCACGATGCGGTATGAATTGATTTGGTATATAAAACATTTGCTTACGCCCGGATACAACGGCGGATGGTGTAATGGCTGGGACGGTGGTGGTTTCAGGCCCTGACTCGTGATTGAGACTTCAAGAATCGGTGACACTGTGGCTGCGAGAGTCTCGCTTGGCCCACTTTGCTGCTGCTGTTTTTGGTGCTGCTGGAAGTGGTAAACTGCTGCAACTGCCGCGGCATGGTGGTAATGATGGGGATGCATATGACTATGCGCGTGTTGTGTCAGATTGTGATGGGAATGATTGTGATGAGAGTGAGCATAATGTCGCTGTGAAGACGACGAATTTAGCGGCGGCCCTGACACTGACATTGAACATGGCCCAGCAGCAGCACCTACTGCCGGTTGACACACCACTGCAGCGGCAGCTGCTGCAGCAGCTACTGCTGCTGCGGCGGCTACACCCATCTGGTGTTGGTGAGCGGGATGTGGGTGATGCTTCGTGTGGTGCATACCCACGGACAGCGCTGAAGCAGCCAGTGCCAGATTATTGGCTGCTTGTGCAGATACGATTTGTGAACTAGTCATCGTGCTCATGGCTTGCAGAGTCTGTTCTTTGTCATTTAATAAATGCAAGGACACACCATTGGGTTCCTGGAAAAGAGTTTCAGTTGGTCGTGTATTGATAGGCTTTAGGGGATGGTAGCGGATATATATAGTAGACGCAGGCTTATCGTGGAAGCGTAAACGATTATTGATGTTAAGTGTCCATCAATATATAACCTTTAAGGACAGCAGACACATTATACCTTTGTATATATGCAGTCTGATTTGAAAGACGTGGTTTGAGATCAGCCCATAGATCTTGGCATTCTATTGATGATTCTACCATTTCGATTAGTGGTTGATAGTTTACCCCATACGTGTTAGGAGAGGTTGTGCTGATAAAACCCCTAAAAAACCCTAATCTGACAGTGACTCGTACACAATATCCCATCTGGAAACTGAAAATTATTCCCTGCTCCACATTTTTACATTCAATTCTTCTATATCTGTCTTTAAAAATACCTAACAACACCAGAGTACGATCCCAGTTTTCAAATGGAATACATCACGCATGCAAATGCAAAATATGTATATTCTTGAATATACATATGTACATCAGAAGGTCTTTATATAAAACTCTCCTTCTGGAGCGTTTGTGGGGTGTTACTTACCACTTTTATTTTCGCCTGAATTTCCCGCAGTTTCCGTCTGGCGAGAACTTGGATATGCGAGCTAACTTGCTTGCGGGTTCTCGTCTTGCCAGTGCGCAGTTTAATGTACCTTGCGATAAGCTCGTTGCGACCTAAACATAAAAATGCAAAAATGGAATAGATTGAATAATTATTTTAGTTAATTTTTTTAATTTTATACCCGGTACTCGAAGAGTTTAGGGATATACATATGTGGAAGATAAATTAATAATGTTGATATTGATATTGTGTGCAACGAAGGTTAAAAATAATTTAGGTTGACTGGAAATAAGATAGTTTTATTAAGTACGACTTGTACGGCTGACAATTGATGAGATGGCGACTGGTATGGCGATGGTCCTCCTATCGGCGCCGGCCGGCTCTCCATGACGACCGCTTCTGTGATACGCTCTCTCGATTTCGGGATCCGATCTTCGGCACTCGAGGAAGGGGTCGCGAGCGTACAGGTACACCAGCCTTTTTATTTATGTATATGTATTAGTCTTGTGGTAGATGTGGTTGTGTGTAACCCTCAGAAAGACGCGTTGCCAACCCAAAAAAGTATATATATCCTTGATCAGCATCAATAGCTGAGGCCATATCTTATTTGAAGCCCAGTACTCAGAGACTATAGGATCTCGAGCAACCACTTTTTGTGTGCAGACTCCTCTTATTTCACACTCAATCAAGTTTGTCTCCACATTTTGTTAAGCACCCGTCCGCCCTTACAAAGAGCAAGAATCTGTGGTATCCACAGATTTGAAGTTCCGAAAAACCGAAAATGTAGAACTATGGCAGACTATACAATACCAAGATATTGCATCAAGAACAAATTCCATTTCAATTTTCGTTCGACGCTTCAACCACTTCTTACGCCTTCACCTTGCTGACAAAAAAAACCAACATGACCTATGAGAAAGATTTAGCAAGGTGCTTATATGAAAAATGCAGGGACGATGTCCTACGTGTATTTACCAGAAGTCGCAAGGCTCGGGTAAGCATCTCGCGAATCGTGTCCAGGCTAGTAAGCACTCAAACACATCCGACCGTATGACTGGACCGAGGCGTCAGAGGCGCTGGATAAGACACAGCCTACAGTGAAATAGCCAACGAGGCGGTGCACTATGGTCCCAACGACCGGTTTTGTTGGCCAAAATTAATAACTCGCGAACGAAACAAGATTTTTTTATTCCGTTTTTTTTATTGGATAGATATAACTAATACGAAGTGGATTTACAAAAAAAACGAGGGGGAACGTTGTGAGCCGCGTCTACGCCGCGGCTCTACTTTATACCCGGTACTCAGTCAGTATATATGTATGTGAGCTTGTAATAAATTACATTATTACATGTTCGCAAAAGGGATAAATTTAGTTTTAGCCAAAAAAACAAACAAAAATTAAGTCAACCTTTTCGGAGATTTTTATATATTAGATGTTTCCATATTTGTTTACATACTTTTTTTTCATCTGCCTTTTCTACATGTCTTTATCTACTTCCTACATATACATACACGGCTGTGTGCGAGAGAGAGAGGGAATCAGTCTGCGTTTGGGAGGCCACTGAAATTTCATTTGTTCCTTCTGACTATATTTATGATCCGATCTGATCCAAATTCAATACTCTGATAGATATGGTCATTTTCTATGATTCTGCGTTTTTGGTTTTCCCGTATCTTCAAAATTGTAGATTTTCATCTTTTGTCGGGGCGGAAGGGGGCGTGGCCAAATTTTAAAACAAACTCGTCTCGGTTTGATATAACAGGAGCTTGGATAGAAAGTTTGGTGGTTCTAGCTCTTATAGTCTCTGAGAACTAGGCGTCAAAAAATTCGATCAGGCATAGCGCCTACCCCTGTGTGTGAGAGAGAGCGAGAGGGAACGATGAATTTCGAAATGGTTTTCTTCATTGTAGCTATATTTATCATCTGATCTGATCCAGATTCAACAATCTGATAGATATGCACATTCTCTATGATTCTGCGTTTTTGGTTTTTCCGTATCTTTAAAATTGTGCATGCCACAGATTTTCGTCCTTGGAGTGGGTGGAAGGGGGCGGGGCGAAATTTTGAAATACACTTGTAGCAGTGCGATAGGACAGGAGTCTGGATACAAAATTGTGTTCCTCTAGCTTTTATTGTCTTTGAGCTATAGGCGCTAATGAAGACGGACAGACGGACAGACGGACGGACGGACAGACGGACGGACAGACAGACATAGCTATATCGACTCGGCTATTGATGCTGATCAAGAATATATATACTTTATGGGGTCGGAAACGCTTCCTTCTGGGTGTTACACACATTAATTTTTTGCACAAATCTAATATACCCCTTTACTCTTCGAGTACCGGGTATAAAAAATGAGTGTGGCTCCGTCTTTTTTTAATTAAGGCATATTTCAATGACACTAGGCAACGAAAATTAAATATTTCTTTCCGCTATGGCCCAAACCGACTTTTTCTGAAAGATTTTGGGATTTTACATTTTTTGATGAATTAATTTTTTTTTTTTCAGTGTGTAGTTTTTTTTTATAGAATTTTTTAAAGTCTGGCATTATTTTGCATGTTTTTTTCAGTGGTTGTGTTTTCTTTTTTCACATTACCCAAGCATCTCACGTCTGGTTATATTAAAATGAGCAATTCTGAAAAGCTGATAAATGCAGCTATCAATCGGACCCAAAACTTTGCAGCTGCTGCTTACCGTCTGGAAGTTATTAAGTTTTCAAATTCAAATTATTGAATTTGAGGTTATGATCTATTAAGTCAAATTTCAAGAATTGTGGCAAAATGTGACATTTTTTACTATATACATTTTAAAAAGGATCTATTAATCTACGAAACACAATAGGTTTCAAGGTGGGACTAGGTGGGACTCACTTTGTAAGCCTATTTAAAAATTAGTTTTTATAACAACTTGGTTAATTTTTAACCACTAACTTTAACATACAATTACGAAGACATCACAACTAATAAATACAGTTGACATTACAAAACACGTAGTTCAAACCTTTCTGATTAAAATTCATTACAAAAATTTGATCAGTTAGTGGGTTTTTTTCAATTTATCAATGATTTTAAATTGCTATTAAATTTGCACTTTTCCCTGCACGAGATTATCGATAACAAAATCTTAGTTGCACCACAGATTTCGCAAATGTGGCGCCATCTATCGAAATTTCTGGTACGCAACTTTGATGGTCACTCTTTTTGCAATGCAGAGTGACCAAAATAACGTTATTTCGTTAACTTTGAAAAAATGGGTTTTGGCCAACAAAACCGGTCGTTGGGACCATAGTGCGGTGGCTGAAGTTGAAATGCCAACGCCGATTACGAGAGCGACGGTATTAATTTTTTAAGAGGAAAGTCCCTGTTTCCATTCACCCGGCGAAAAAAAGCGAAGATTTTGGATCATTTGTAATCGATCCGGGCGCGTCAAATCTACATTAAGCCCAATGAGCGAATATAAGACGTTCTGGTCGAGTCCTAATTTTTCGATCATTCCATACACGGTTCAAACAGCATAACTAAAAAGTTTTTGTTACCAATGTTTGATAATTTTTTTTACTAAATAATCTGTCCACATTTGACGCAATCATCGGCCTTGACCTGCTTAAGGAGGTGGGCTGAATTCTCGGCATAACAGATAACAAGTTAACAATCGGTGCGTCATCAGAAATGTTACAGTACCACAAATGTTTTGACGTCCATGTCACACAAATTTTTACTAACAGACAATGAGCCGATATACTCAAAATTGTTCCCTTATGGCTCTTACAGTCTTTGAGATCTAGGTGCCCATGAAGACGGACAGACGGACGGACAGACTCGGAAATTGATGCTGATCAAGAATATATATAGTTTATGGGGTCGGAACCTTAATCTTAAAACGGTAGCCGATGACAAGCATAACAATGATTTGGGCAAACCTGGGTAATGCCGAATATTTCACAACGCTAGACCTTGTGTCCGGAATAATAGGGCTTCCCGCCCCACGAATTTTGTTGACTTCCCTCTTTCCTAAGTAATTCTGGCAGCATTTATTAAAGGGCCATTGATGACGTTCTGCGGAAGCAGATCGGCAAGACATGATACATATGTACATATATGTCGACGATGTCATAATTTTGTCAGAAAATCAAACTCCACATCAAACACGTGGACTGGATCCTTAAGAACCTTCATGATGCAAACATGAGATTGGCTCAAGAAAAACAAACAAAATAATTTTAGAAATTTGGTATCTTCTTTTAATGTTTTTGCAGAGGTAGTGCTTCTTTTTTTCACATTACTTAAGTATCTTAAATTTTGTTGTAGTGAACTTTTCCACTCTGAAAAGCTGATAAATGCAGCTAAAAATCGGACCCAAACACTTTATAGCTGATGCCTGCGCAAATACTAAGCTTTAAAATTCAAATTTGAGAATTTTGTGGTACATTAATTAGGCGTCGTTGAAGGTATCATTTGTAAGAATCGATGTATAAACGGCTTAGTTGCAGCCGTTTGACCAAACCTTTTTCCGTTAAACTGCGTTCGGTACCATCCCAAATGCCATTTTACGGTTAAAAACTGTTACAAACACAGATTTTTGGTATTTTTTGTTAGATAAATAACGGTTATTTGTCAGCTAACGGAATTTAATGGCGAAATGCAAGCAGCTACCGATACCTGCGTCCAGGGTCTGCACACCGGCGTCGTAGCTCATTGCAAGACTCAGCCGAGTCACCCCATCACCGTGGTTGACGATGGCATCATCATCGCCAATGATCGCCCCGCAACCGTAAGCTGCGACAGCGGCACGGAGGTCCGTAAGTACGTGAACCTGAACCGACAACAGTCGGTTCTCAAGAGGCTGAGTTCCCATACATAAGTTCCCAAAAATCTGGGGCTGTGCAGAGATTCTTGGTCGACAACTGGATGATGCAACACGTCCGCCGGGTAACAAGTTTCCAAACACCTGGTGCTGATGCGGCGGGTCTTCGACAGCGGCAGCAGCGAACTTCAGCATCGCCGGCAAAGCAGACGGCGCACTTAGGTCTTTTAATATTTAGAATATATTTGAACATCGTTCAAGTCGTATCGCCAAATAAAGAATTATTTCTGGCTTTATAACGGGACGATAGCCGCGAATTCAATTCTCAGAGTTTACTCTTATATTTATTTTGTAAAATCAAGTCAAAGAGGAAAGACCGCCTAAAAAGTAGATGGTTTGAAAAATACATTTTTCTTTTGAACTGTCTATGCAACGGACCAGTTTTTTATTGAGTATTGATAACGATGAATATACATAATAAAAAATACACAAAGCAGAGTCACACATGGTTTACTCTTTTTGCACACTGAAAATACTTTCAACTTGTGCTCTTATCGTCTAAACTAAATGTCCGGTTATTTTAAAAATTCGATTTTTTAAAGATCTGGAAAAATTTTATTAGATGCGTGTATTCATTTTATCTAAAGCGCTCATAATATTCTTTGACTTTTGGCACTTCATTTCGTCTGAAGCCCCACAAGATAATCAGAGATACGGTTTACGAGATATGACCATTAAATTTAAACATTTTTCCATGTGCCAAATTTGATAAACTTTCATTCTAATCCTGCATCTTTCAGGTGGGACAAAAAGTAAACTGGGCTTAAATGGTGGCCAAGAAATAATTTTTTTTCGTCTTTTCCTGAGTTTTCAAAGTCAAAATGTCCGAAAACCATACGGCAAAAAATTATTAAATTTGAATTTGACAGCTTAATAACATCTTGACGGTAAGCTGCATTTACAAGGTGTTTGCGTACGATTTATAGCTGCATTTATCAGTTTTTCAGAACTGCGAATTTTAATACAGCCTGATGTAAGATGCTTAAGTTATGTATAAAAAAGAAGCACTACCTCTGAATTTTAAAAAAATTCTTTAAAAAAAACTACACCTTAAAAAAAAACATAATTCTTTAAAAAATGTAAACTCCAGAAATCTATCAGAAAAAGTCATTTTTGGCCACAGCGGAAATAAAAAGTTCAATTTTGTCGAGTAGTGTAATTTGTGTTTTTGTGAGGGAAGCACACATTTATAGTTCGGGACTTTCCCACATACATTTTTAGCTTTGTTTTGGTAGGAAACCATAATCAAAATAATTGAAAAAAAATTCGATACAGGGAGATCGAAAGCGTATGAGCATTTAGTTACGGGCGAAGGAAAAATCGTGAAAGAAATATTATCTACAAGGAAAACAAAAATTCGTTATAAGATCAAAACGTACTGAAAATTGAACGAAAATTCAGTGTTTCGCAAATAAATTCGTTATATAGAAAACTTCGTTATAGTGAAGTTCGTTATAGAGAAGTTCGACTGTATATTACCTTTTTAAGTTTAACAATTTTTTAAAGTATTTGTATTTTTATCATAATTAATTATTTAAATACATTTTTTATTATAATTTGGACATATGGGCATTTCTCTGACGAGGTCCACCCAGACCCAAAAATTAGAAGTCGTTGTAGGGACTTAAGTATATTTTATTTGGATAGAGAATTTATGAAATGTATCGTATCAAAAGACTTTTCACACCTATTCATTACCGAACTCGATATATTGTAACGCAAAGTCGCGTAAGAACATCTGTCTTCGTTTTGTTAATATCATTGCATGATTTGTTTTGATTCTAATTCTTAAAGAGAAACCTTATGGATTGAGTGTTGCCCCCTTAAGTCTTCCATAAGGTACGCATAAGCAAATAGAAATGCATAAAAAATTATGCGATTGCAAATAACTGTTACTTTTGGTATTGTCTTATCGCATATTTCATTGTCCTGTGCGACAGTGAACAACAAGATTTGTTATCAGTACGTCGAAATTTCATACAGAAATCGCATCAAATTTTTTTGTGCAAACATGCACTCTATTGATCATCAAGTAACACAGAACTGATTTGGATACAATTAGAATTTTGATTTTTATACCCATACAAAGTTAGTCCCGTGCGACATCGTAAAAGTAAAATCCGAAAAAAAAAGATTTTTTTTGTTGTAAATTATTACTTATAAATGATTTTAATCTAGATGAGCGAAAATAGGGGCGAGAAAGACAGAGATAGATGCAAACGATGGAGACAAAATCAGATATCTTCTTTCAACATTACAAAAGTATAGAGAAAAAAACAGGGAACGAATGTAAACTGCTAGACAAAATTGGAAAGTGTTGGCTGAGGAAAACAATCTCATGATTGCAGAGAATAGGCGGAAAGAGCGTATAAGAAAACGCCAGTTGAAGAAGAAACAGGCAGAAATTTATTTATTTCATCTGAAGAGATTGAATATAGTTCCCTGTTATATAATTTAAATGAAAAATGGAAAAATGTTAGAGGTATTCAAGGAATATCGCAATTACATTTCTTTTCTTTCCAAGGACGACAGTTAATAGTAGCTCCGACTGCATATTCAGAAAAAACGAGGGGGAACGTTATGAGCCGCGTCTGCGCCGCGGCTCTACTTTATACCCGGTACTCAGTCAGTATATACGTATGTGAGCTTGTTGTAATTTATTACATGTTCGCAAAAGGAAAAAATTTAATTTTAGCCAAAAAAAAAAAAAATTTAAGTCGAACCTTTTCGGAGATTTTGATCTATTATATGTTTCCATATTTGTTAACATACATTTTTTACATCTGCCATTTCTACATGTTTTTATCTACTTCCTACATATACATACACGGCTGTGTGCGAGAGAGAGAGGGAATGAGTCTGCGCTTGGAAGGCCACTGAAATTTCATTTGTTCCTTCTGACTATATTTATGGTCCGATCTGATCCAGATTCAATACTCTGATAGATATGGTCATTTTCTATGATTCTGCGTTTTTTGTTTTCCCGTATCTTCAAAATTGTAGATTTTCATCTTTTGTGGGGGCGGAAGGGGGCGTGGCCAAATTTTAAAACAAACTCGTCTCGGTTTGATATCACAGGAGCTTGGATAGAAAGTTTGGTGGTTCTAGCTCTTATAGTCTCTGAGAACTAGGCGTCAAAAAATTCGATCAGGCATAGCGCCTACCCCTGTGTGTGAGAGAGAGCGAGAGGGAACGATGCATTTCGAAATTGTTTCCTTCATTGTGGCTATATTTATGAGTCGATCTGATCCAGATTCAACACTCTGATAGATATTGTCATTCTCTACGATTCTGCGTTTTTAGTTTTCTCGTATCTTTAAAATTGTGCATGCCACAGATTTTCGTCCTTGGAGTGGGCGGAAGGGGGCGGGGCGAAATTTTGAAATACACTTGTAACAGTGCGATAGGACAGGAGTCTGGATACAAAATAGTGTTCCTCTAGCTTTTATGGTCTTTGAGCTATAGGCGCTAATGAAGACGGACGGACGGACAGACGGACAGACGGACGGACAGACAGACATAGCTATATCGACTCGGCTATTGATGCTGATCAAGAATATATATACTTTATGGGGTCGGAAACGCTTCCTTCTGGGTGTTACACACATTAATTTTTTGCACAAATCTAATATACCCCTTTACTCTTCGAGTACCGGGTATAAAAACACAAAAGCAATAACACAATTATAAAAAAAAAAGAGGGGGAACGTTATGAGCCGCGTCTGCGCCTGCGTCTGCGTACTCAGTCAGTATATATGTATGTGAGCTTACGATATATGTAATTTATTACATGTTCGCAAAAGGGAAAAATTGAATTTTAGCCAAAAAAAAACAATTTAAGTCGAACCTTTTCGGAGATTTTGATCTATTAGATGTTTCCATATTGGTTAACATCAATTTTTTACATCTGCCATTTCTACATGTTTTTATCTACTTCCTACATATACATACACGGCTGTGTGCGAGAGAGAGAGGGAATCAGTCTGCGCTTGGGAGGCCACTGAAATTTCATTTGTTCCTTCTGACTATATTTATGATCCGATCTGATCCAAATTCAATACTCTGATAGATATAGTAATTTTCTATGATTCTGCGTTTTTGGTTTTCCCGTATCTTCAAAATTGTAGATTTTCATCTTTTGTGGGGGCGGAAGGGGGCGTGGCCAAATTTTAAAACAAACTCGTCTCGGTTTGATATCACAGGAGCTTGGATAGAAAGTTTGGTGGTTCTAGCTCTTATAGTCTCTGAGATCTAGGCGTCAAAAAATTCGATCAGGCATAGCGCCTACCCCTGTGTGTGAGAGAGAGCGAGAGGGAACGATGCATTTCGAAATTGTTTCCTTCATTGTGGCTATATTTATGAGTCGATCTGATCCAGATTCAACACTCTGATAGATATTGTCATTCTCTACGATTCTGCGTTTTTAGTTTTCTCGTATCTTTAAAATTGTGCATGCCACAGATTTTCGTCCTTGGAGTGGGCGGAAGGGGGCGGGGCGAAATTTTGAAATACACTTGTAACAGTGCGATAGGACAGGAGTCTGGATACAAAATAGTGTTCCTCTAGCTTTTATGGTCTTTGAGCTATAGGCGCTAATGAAGACGGACGGACGGACAGACGGACAGACGGACGGACAGACAGACATAGCTATATCGACTCGGCTATTGATGCTGATCAAGAATATATATACTTTATGGGGTCGGAAACGCTTCCTTCTGGGTGTTACACACATTAATTTTTTGCACAAATCTAATATACCCCTTTACTCTTCGAGTACCGGGTATAAAAATGAATTTTGATACATGTATAAATATAGATTCATATTCATTGACATACATATATGTATAAAAGTTAGTTAAAATGTTTGTTGATTATTATTATCTACAAATAAGCACTTTAAATTGAATTCGTAATTTTATACAACTTTTTCAAGCTGTTTTTTATATTTATTTTTGAAAAACAGCGCCCAAAAAAATATAAATATCATATGGAAAAAATGTCCCGTGCGACATGTCCCGTGAGAATATGGTTCAAACTCAATTTTAGAAAAACTACGAATCATGTTTGCGTTAAATTATAACCATTATAAAGAGTCATCAATGCACAACAGTAATCAGAAATTCGCATCAATATATCGCATCAACTTTCGCTGAAATCTGAGTTTGAGTTGGTCGACGCGGAAACCACTTCTATATTTGTCCCGTGCGAATACGGTTTGGTTTTTTACAAATATCTCGAAAACTAACAGTAGCCCAAAATTACCCTTAGCACAAGTTATAGGGCTAGCCAAGTGGTGAATCATAACGGTAAAACCATTTTGAAAATCCGTTTCCAGGCCATTTTTACCCCTTGATATGCGTACCGTTCGACTTCAGAGACTTATGTACATGGATTTCCGTTAGGGCGGGAGGAAGGCGTGGTCCAAAAGACTACATTTTTTTTCGAAATTTTACTTTAGTTTAACTAACATTCGTGCAAATTTATAGTTCTAGCTTTACTTTTAGAATAAATGCCAAAAAAAAATGTTTACCTATAGTGCAATGGTCAATTTATGTATTTCTTGCAAACTTCACTCTTGTGACTTCAAGTTTTTTTGTATCAGTAAACTTTTTTTCTTGGGTTTTGTATTATTTAATTATAGTCTTGAATGCTTTTTCTAATGGTTTAAAAAACAGTTTCCAAATTAGAAAAACGTTGTAAGGCTGCAGCAGGAGCGAAAGCGTCGTACCTCGCCTGTCATAGTAGTCGATCAACTGATATTTTGGAGAATAATTTCGCCGATTGCGGGTTTTACTTTATAGTTCTTATTTAATTGTATTTCCGATAATAGTAACTGAACAATGAATTATTATTATTTTTCAAAATATTACTCTCCTTCAAAAATGAGCCCATTAATTAGTTCGAGCTTTTCAGCTCTATAGTGTTTGCCACGCCCTATGATACTGGCACCAAATGATCAAAAAGGAAACTATAAAATCTTGAGACTGTTAAATGAACAATTCAAGTATTATTTAACACCAAAAACTTTGAAAAAAAATATAGTAGATTTCATAATTTTCCAAATTTTTCAATTTTTCTGTCATACCTACATATATATGCTCCCGCACTCTCTCGTCTTTCTTTTTTTCTTTCGTCTTCGCTATCCCTCTCTCGATCATCTTGCTCTCGCTTGCATTAGGGCACGGGCAATTCGGCCTGTCTGCCCTTCATCAGTCTGGATATCGTCGCGCTCGCATTAGGGCACGGGCAATTCGGCCCTGCCCTTGACCTGTCTGTATCAATCAAGTCGCTCTTCAACCGACACTGTCTCGAACCGACCCCTCGCGTCTTCGTTATGACCCCGTCTTGAGTCGAGCTAAGCAAAACACCAGACTCGTCGTGATTTGTCGTATATCCAACTCAAATTGTGCAATAAACTATACTGCTATGCCCTGCCTCACAATAAACCATATCTAACCGAACCACCACTGAGTTATTATTTAATATATCGCAAAATACGCTGCTGAAAAAGCTCAGTAGCTCAATACTACTATTATTTTGAACGCATCGAGTTGGTGATGTTTAGGGAAAAAGCTTAAAATATTAAGCAAACAAAAGAGATATCCGAACTGTATTTTCAAATACAGAAATATTGCACTAGTTGCTGAGGTATAGAAATTAATTCGATTGTTGCAGTTATTTCGGAGGAAATTAACAATCAGGCAGGTTCCGGGATTCACATCCACATTTTTGAAAAGTAAACGGGTTTTTATACAACAAAACGAATCTTAATTGCAAAAGGAAAAAAATAGATGACTATTGGTCCATTAAGATAAATTTGACACTATTACTATGGAAATTTTGATTGTGACTTCTTTATAACTCATTTTTTTGTAACCCAACCCTCTAATTTGACTCCGAAAAAATTGGTCAGGGCGAATTCATTTTTCGGATTCGTTGCAGCAGCTGATGGATATCGATTCGTTTATCGGAACTAGCGAAAATACATATTTGCGCATAGCAGCACAAAATAATACTAAAAAACGTGAGCATAACAGAACAGTTTGCTGAAGGCCGATGTTTCCCGCCAAATGTATTTCAAAATGTAAGTGCAACAATTAATTGTTTGACCATTAGCAATTAAATTTTCAATTTGCATGCTGTTACTCAGTTCGTCAGAAATATTAAATGCACAAGTGTTGTATCTCAGATATCTTAACCTATGCAAATCGAGCACTCTCTGCCGTCGTTTTGCTTCAAAACAAAATAAAAGGCATCAAAACAGCCAGATCAGCTGTTTTTGTTTACCAGAATCGATGAGAAAATGAAGCATAGCGGTAACAAAAAAATGTGAAACAGGGCGCTCTTTAAAATGAAAGGTAAACGAATTGGTTGAAAAAGTAAAACGCAAAATTAAATGAAACCCGGAACCTTCCTGAATATGTAAAGCCCATAGCAGCACTACTATTATTTTGGACGCAACTGTATATGCTGACTGAGTACTGGGTATAAAGTAGAGCCGCGAAGAAGGTCAGCTGAATAAATTTTTCTGCGTTTCGAATCATGACTTTGCAAGATGTTGACAATAATTTATTAAGATATCGTCGGTTGTTTCAACAGTACTGCGTTGGCATCTACGTAAAGGTCGACACGGAGCGTCTCAATTTCTTTCGTTTCAATCAGTAGAAGTTAAAATCAGACCAGTACATCCACTTGCGTGACGCCATCGCTACTGGCGGAAACACCGCCAACATCGGTTGTTTGCCCATTCTCCCAGTTACTTATGTGGGAAGCCCGAGCCACATGCATGGTTACGCTTAAGATGTGAATTATGGACGTCTGGATTTATTCATCACGTTCACTTGCAATCCGATATGGCCCATTCAAATAAATCAAATCGAAATTTGAACTAACTATATTTTCTTATAACTCTGAAACTCTTAAACCTCAAAAAGCGTTAAATTGGGGCGAGGCAAAGTTCGCCAAGTACTATACATTTTGCAGAAAAAAAGTGTGTGTAAGGGGCTATCTCAGCAAGTTTCTTTCCAAGTTTCCAAGATATTGGTTGTTTTTCATATTTTCCATTTTGAAAAAAATGTTTTTTCACTTACAAGTGTATTTCAAAATTTCGCCCCGCCCCCTTCCGCCCACTCCAAGGACGAAAACCTGTGGCATGCACAATTTTAAAGATACGAGAAAACTAAAAACGCAGAATCTTTAAAAATTATCATATCTATCAGAGTGTTGAATCTGGATCAGATCGGATCATAAATATAGCCACAATGAAGAAAATCATTTCGAAATGCATCGTTCCCTCTCGCTCTCTCTCACACACCGGGTTGGGTGCTGTGCCCATTCGTCCAGATGAGCGCCTAGATCTCAGAGACTATAAGAGCTAGAGCAACCAAACTCTCTATCCATGCTCCTGTGATATCACTTCAGTACAAGTGTACTCCAAAATTTTGCCACGCCCCCTTTCGCCCCCACAAAGGACGAAAATCCACAATTTTTTCTGTCCGTCCGCCTGTCCGTCCGTCCGTCTTCATGAGCGACTAGATCTCAGAGACTATAAAAGCTAGAGCGACAAAATTTTGTATCCAGACTACTGTGGAATTAGCGTATAAAGGCTTGACAAAATATTACTTTTTTTTTATTATGGGCAAGTGTCTTCAAAGAGTGTCCTAATCCCCAATGAATTCTAAATGAGTAATGGGTGTTTTCTTCGAGAGCGGCGTCGTCAAAAACCAATACAAACTAGCAGACAGCTAACATACAGTTCAATCTCAGACTCACATATAGAACGAGAGAGCGGTTCGCTCTCTGTCTCTCTGACTATCTGTCTCTCTCTATTTCCTGGTGGAATTGAAATTGAATTCCACGCAGCCAAAATCGAGCTCAAAAATGTTGTATGGAGATGTTCATCTTACTATTTATATTGTCTTTGTTTCATCCCGAGAATCAAGAGTGTTATTATTTGCGATTGTTGCTAATAAATGTTCGTGGACCAACAAAAATTGAATCTTTGGGAACTGTTCATGAAGAATTGTGTGGGACGTATCGCGAAGCATGCGAACGATTGAATTTGCTTAAGAATGACATGCATTGGGATCTTACACTTGAAGATGCAGCAAGTCCACATCAATCTCGGACACTTTTCGCAATTATTATAGCCACGTGCAGTCCAGCAAAGCCAACTGAAGCAACTCAAAAGCATTGGTCAGAGGATTTTTTACACCGATTGCGCCGTCAAACGGGTGATATAAACATCGCTAATGAAGATCTTTGCTTGATGATGGCAAGCAAAGCATTAGCTCAATTAGGTATGACGGCGATTAATCGTGAAATACACAACCTTTTAAACCAAGAACTGGAGCGTGAACAACAGTATGATCGTGCCGAGCTTAATGCGTTTCTTGCAAAACAATGAGCCACGTTTAAATATCAATCAAAGAACGGCTTACGGCCAAATATTGCGAGCTATCAAAGAAAACATGGTGGACTGTTCTTTTTGGATGAACCTGGAGGTACCGGAAAAACGTTTGTCATTTCGATTATTTTGGCTACCATTCGAGCATAAGGTAGGATGGCATCGGCTCTGACTTCGTCTGGCATCGCTGCCACATTATTGGATGGTGGTCGCACGGCGCAGTCTGCCCTTAAATTGCCCTTGAACATGCAGGCTGACGATAATCCTACATGAAACATTTCAAAAAGATCTGCAATGGCAAGTGTGCTGCAGCAATTCTCACTTATTGTATGGATTGAGTGTACTATGGCCAACAAGAAGTCACTGGAAGCATTTAATCGTACGTTGAAAGATATTCGTGGAGATAACACTGGTCGAAAAAATATTACCTTTTTTCTGCTCCAAAGATCGGACCCATATTTTCGTATAGGATTTTCATCGCTAATCACGAATCCAGCCTCCAAAATTTTCCATCACGTCGAGAATTTGAGAGAAATTGATTCTAATTTCCGAAAAACCCTGTTTTTTCCCTTCTTCGATCACGTACAGAGAATAATCCTGATGTGCTAGAAGTCCCATATTGGGCTTAAATGAAAGCTTAAATTGTTAGCTATATGAATCAAGTCGTTACCCTTGAAACAGTCAAATTTTTCATGTAGCACAACTTTTTCCTGTGCGTCAACGCTCTTCTTGCACTCAGAGCGGTATGACACTTACTTATCAATTCTATTGGCGCTTTTGGTCGATTTCACTGTAACTTGGTATTTTGCAGTCTCTAAGGTTTTAATTACGATTTGTTGTGTTACATGAAAGTTTGGACTGTTTTCGAGTCTTTCGACTTTATTCATGTAGTTAATAGTTTAAGCTCTAATTTAAGCCTAATTAGAGACTTATAGCACCTCAGGATTGTTCTCTATACGTGATCGAAGAAGGGCGAAAAAAGGGTTTTTGGGAACATTGAGTCCATTTTTCTCAAATTCTCGACGTGATGTAAACTGGAGGCCGGATTCGTGATCAGCGATGAAAATCCTATGAGAAAATGTGGGTCCGATCTTTGAAACATTTTGGCTGTCGACCAGTGTAATCGATTGTTTGGTGGTGGATTGATATTTTTAACAGGTTATTTCAGACAAGTATTGCCTGTAGTCAAACAAGGAACTGCTACTGATGAAATTAAAGCGTCTTTGAAAACATCTAATTTGTGGCGCTCTGTGAAAACATTTAGCTTGACTATAAATCAGGGCTCGGCACGGCCCTATCTAATGAGGATAGGAAAAAGTCTCTGCTGCTGCGCTGCCGCTCACGGACAGTATAAAAAAGCAGCAGGCCTTCGTGTGGCTTCGGCAATGCGACTTCGGCTGTTGCTATCTCGTTTTTTAGACTGCGTGTGCAGTAAAATGTTTTCAGTTGCTGTTTAGCCGTGGACAATGCAAGACCACGCTGCGCAACTGTTTGATTTAACACTGGGAGAAAATTATGTTCAACGAGAAGTGGGAAGAAAATTTTTTTCATCCAAAATATGAATGGCGATGCGCAATGCGATTAATGCTATTATATTGCCTGCAAATGCGATTCATTTGCTATTGAAAGACATTTCAATAATTTGTATTTTATACGACAGTTTCCGCATGAAACATTTGCCATTTACCTACAAATTTTGTCGCAGTGTAAAGCAGTAAACCGGTTTCGCCATCAGGCATGTTCGGGTTTTTGCTACACACACCAGCGTGTTGAGTGTATGCGTGCCGAGCCCTGCTATAAATGTTTGTGTTCAATTGCAAAACGATGCTTCAGCAGATCTGTTTTCCAGACAACTGTTAGACATTGGTAATGGCATACTTCCCGTTGACAATTCTGGCTTCATAACGCTTCCAAATATTTTTTGCACTTTTGTGTCATCGAAGGAAGACTTGATTCAAAATATGTTTCCAAATATTGCACAAAATTTTAGAAACCATGACTGGTTGAGGCAAAGAGCAATTTTAGCCGGAACAAATAAAGATGTCAATAAGATCAACGTATCGATTTTGAATTCCATCCCAGGAGAAATGGTTGCGCTTAGGTCGATTGTCGAATTTCTGAATTCATTGGACTTACATGGATTGCCGCCATACTATTTACAAGTAAAAGTTGGAGCCACCATAACTATGCTGCGGAATCTTAATCCACCACGACTTTGCAATGGTACAAGACTTGCTGAGGAAAAAGTTATGACTAATTTACTTGAATCAACTATTTTGACTGGGAAATTTTGTGGTGAACACGTTCTAATTCTGAGACCGAGATACCATTTGATTTCAAACGACTACAATTTCCCATTCGGCTTGCTTTTGCTATGACTATTAAAGAGGTGATACCGTCGGGCCCGAAAAACAAAACGGATTTTTTTTTGTATGCCTTATTATTATCCTTATTTTATGGAGCCGACACGTGGGAGAAAGGATATTTTGATATCTCATGTAGTTCTCGAAATATACTCAATCTGGCGGAACAGTCTAGAATTTTAAAGTACGATTTTTGTACTACATAAAAATTTAAACGAGTTTTTCTGGATTCAACGTTTTCCGACGCGCGGTACCTTCTACAGCTTCGAGGAGTCAACCTATTTCAATGTTTCACCACTCATTTGAAAGCCAATTAAGCTTGGGGGCCCTGACGGAAGGTTTTTTTTTTAATATTTTTATAAATATTTTTTTTGTACGTTAAAGCGCAAAAAATAGCATGAAAATCGTACGTTCGTAATCGGTCCTTAATACAGTTTTTAAAAAAACAAATAGAGTTTAAATAAATTAATCGCTTTAGAATATTCCATTCCATTTCTCAGATTTTCGCATTTTACTCAAACCACTTGTTTACTGAGACGATGTGAAACTATCGCGAAAAAACCGAAAAATTCGGTCTTCTTTGGCAATCTCTTCGCTCAATCGTCAAGCGCTTTTGTTCGCTCGGTCGGCTCATGGATTCACTCAGAAAACGGTCTTCTGAGCATGGATGTGGGTTACGCGTGTGGATATGTAAAAATTTACGCATACACAAAAGAGCGTCGTATCCTCTTCTGACTTCCTCGTCAATGCTTTGCTTGTGGCGAAATATCTAAGGCAGGGATGCGCAAAGCTGCCTTATGGATGTGCACGCACAAATACAAATAAAGCAAATAGCACTCACACATGTAACGAAAATATTTGTTTATTTCAAAGAGTACATTTAAAAAAAAAGTAACATGTTTCTTAAAAAAAATGGAAAATGTTTTTTTAATACTCATTTCTGGCAAAGAAAACACTTGTTAGTTGATCAGACATTTTACCGAACTGTGAAAAAAATGCTAATAGATCAAATGTATCAAAGTTCACGACGAAGTGAACTCTTTCGTTTTGCAGTGTACAGCAAATGTGAAGACAACAACAAAATACATTCGGAATAGCGACGACAAAACGAAGCAAATAAATATTTCTTGTGTTGCCGGCAAACGAATGCTGACGGAAAGCAAACAGTGAAAAATTGTTGTTGCTTTGCCAGCAACGAAAGTTGACGCAAAGCGAAAAGTGAAAAATTGTTTGTGTAATTGTCAATGTGCAAAATAACCTTACCAGTGAGTAAGCTCACACACTTCCCATATGCTATGTGCAAGGCAAAAACAAATGTGCATCGAGAGCATAGGAACTGCGCACCCCTGATCTAAGGCAACAACATAAGGCAAACGCAAATGCAAAAACAAACGAGGGGGAACGTTGTGAGCCGCGTCTCTACTTTATACCCGGTACTCAGTCAGTATATATGTATCTGAGCTTGTTGTAATTTATTATATGTTCGCAAAAGGGAAAAATTTAATTTTAGCCAAAAAAAAAAAAATTTAAGTCGAACCTTTTCGGAGATTTTGATCTATTAGATGTTTCCATATTTGTTTACATAAATTTTTTACATCTGCCATTTCTACATGTTTTTATCTACTTCCTACATATACATACACGACTGTGTGCGAGAGAGAGAGGGAATCAGTCTGCGCTTGGAAGGCCACTGAAATTTCATTTGTTCCTTCTGACTATATTTATGATCCGATCTGATTAAAATTCAATACTCTGATAGATATAGTCATTTTCTATGATTCTGCGTTTTTGGTTTTCCCGTATCTTCAACATTGTAGATTTTCATCTTTTGTGGGGGCGGAAGGGGGCGTGGCCAAATTTTAAAACAAACTCGTCTCGGTTTGATATCACAGGAGCTTGGATAGAAAGTTTGGTGGTTCTAGCTCTTATAGTCTCTGAGAACTAGGCGTCAAAAAATTCGATCAGGCATAGCGCCTATCCCTGTGTGTGAGAGAGAGCGAGAGGGAACGATGCATTTCGAAATGGTTTTCTTCATTGTGGCTATATTTATTATCCGATCTGATCCAGATTCAACACTCTGATAGATAAGGTCAGTGTCTATGATTCTGCGTTTTTAGTTTTCTCGTATCTTTAAAATTGTGCATGCCACAGATTTTCGTCCTTGGAGTGGGCGGTAGGGGGCGGGGCGAAATTTTGAAATACGCTTGTAACAGTGCGATAGGACAGGAGTCTGGATACAAAATTGTGTTCCTCTAGCTTTTATGGTCTTTGAGCTATAGGCGCTAATGAAGACGGACAGACGGACGGACGGACGGACAGACGGACGGACATACAGAAATAGCTATATCGACTCAGCTATGATGCTGATCAAGAATATATATACTTTATGGGGTCGGAAACGCTTCCTTCTGGGTGTTACACACATAAATTTTTTGCACAAATCTAATATACCCCTTTACTCTTCGAGTACCGGGTATAAAAACCATTTTCTTGTTTTGGTCTTTTATTGACTCTCAGTAGTTGAGCGTCGAACGTTTCTGTTAAAATCTTGCGGTCAGTAGGAAACCGATTCGTGTGTTAGGCTCGACCCGAGAGCGAGAACACTAACGAAACGATAAAGAGGGTTGCTGTTCAGACCCTCACTCCGTCCCATTTTTTTCGGTCTGTTTAAGTGAGCAGACAACGCAGAAAAATTTGGTTGAGAATAGATAATAATAATAGATTAAGCCGAAATCAATTTCGTTCGCGACCATTTGTTTATTGCAACTATTATGGAAATCGCTGAATCCCATCTTTTCCACTCAACATAGAGCTAACAAAATGCTGTCGAATCGGCAAAACAAAAGATGGGACAAAGTTTTCTATCTTTTTTGTACATCAAAAACGTATGAACGTACGTTCGGGATCCGCGAAATGCCCATATTTTATAGTCCATGGTGAATTTACATATAAGGTGATGTCTTCACTTCTTGTGTTCTCTTTCGAGGACCATCCGTTTGTCAAACGTCGCACAGTGAAGCCTCAGCCGAAAAGAGGTGGTCAAAGGAGAGGTGCAAAGAAGAATGTAACAATTTTTTTAATTTTGATCAAATACTGAATTTTAAAGGTGGAATAAAATGTAAATTTTGTAACGCATGAATATGGGTTTACATTCTCTATACACACATACTCAATAAAAACCTGGTCTGTTAAATATACAGTTTTAAAGAAAAACATATTTTCCAAATTATCTAATTTTTGGGCTATTTTTCAACTTTGACTTGACCGTACAAAAATTATCCCTACCATTCCGCTAATTCCGTTCTTTTAATAATCCTTTACCTAAGTTCAATGGCGCATTCTACGGCTCGGAGACATTCGGCTTCTAGATCGATTTAACTGACTCAACCTTACACAAAAACAAGGAAAAAAGTGCTGTCGCAGGTATAAAATTCCATTTAAAATCACGTTTTGACTTAACAAAAAGCTGAGTTTTGCTTAAAACTCAGTAACTCAACTCAACTCAAAACAGTGTTAGCTACTTGATACTTTTCTTTACATACAGTTGAACTACATACATTTGTATCTATGAATGCGGAGTATAAGTGGCTTCCCCCACGTACTTACATAGATGCACATAGTTCTAAGTACACAAACAAAAATTATGAAGAGATGGAGTACTTACCATACATTTTTCCCTCGTCCGACAAAATGATTTTTCTTCGTCCACATGGTGGATATATAGATAATGCCTCTTGAAAACTCTGTTCAATATCTGGACTCCAAACGCCTTCGGCATCGGCGGACGATAGATCCTTTTCATCCTGCCAAACGAACATAATAAGATATTTGGATATTTGGCTTCTTGGCCGATGTACGTTTGGTTAAAATACTAAGTTATTCTTTATTATAACAATTAATTAATAACTTATTTTCATTTTTCAAATAAGATTTGAGAGGATGAAAATTCACGAAAATCTATAGAGCTGTTATACACAATTGCAATAATCAATAGACTCAATAGAAAAGGACTTTATTTTCTTTTTAAAAAGTCGGAGTTGATTCGAGCTTTATGAAAAGTTAAAACAATTACGGAGAATTACGGATTTTGGAAGTTCTCCAATACATATAAGTATCGTCAAGAAATAATTCTTTCGTAACGTTTGGATTTCTCTCTGAATACTTAGCTAGCTCCACACCGAGGAGCGAAGTTTTCAAAATTAAAGCTTATATGTAGCCTAGTACTCAGACGAGCAAAATATTCTTGCGCAAGAATCAGGGATGATATTCGTATGGAAACGATAAAAATGCATGCCTGTAATTCTTGCGCAAGAATTTTGCAAATGACCGATTAATACTGGAAAGGCAACAATATATACTAAAAAAGAAAAGGTGGTATTTGCTGGGCTCGACTGAAAGATAGAATTATTCTATATTCTGTCGTCATCGACACTAGAAAATTGCACCGGCTAGAAAATTGCAATAATGTAAATGTAATCTCATTAAAGCCGATTAAATGGATATTGTTTATTATCAATTTTATAAACGATACACATTTTATTTATTTATAATTTAATGGATACTGATTTATCCAATATTGCGGAGCTTTTTATGTTATTTGTCGTTCTCCAGCGCCACAGAGCCCATAAATAGTACATTCCAGCTTGCTTTCAGTCAAAATTTGAATTTCCAACTGATTTTATTTGTAAACAAACACAAAACAATGTAACCGTAGAGCATGCACATCTGGTCACACTGGTCACGCAGAAAAATATATACGCAACTTTCTTGCGCAAGAATATTTTGCTCGTCTGAGTACTAGGCTTATCCAGACGTACCTGAGATGTAACATGTCGCAAGAAGTGTTGAATACAGAATGTTTACTTTAGTAAAAAAGTTCAGTTGCTCACTTTTCAGTGAGTGAACAAATTTTAGGGTTGTCAAAAATATAAAAAAATATCAATATATCTTTTTTTTTAAAATAAAAATATATTTATATCGTGATATTAGCCAAAGTATCAATATTTTAATAATTTTTCTTGACATTTTTCAATCAGGCAGGTTTTTGGGTTTCACTTTCACATACATTTTTACATTTACTTTTTAATTCACATAAATTCGCGCTCTTACGCTCAAAATACGAAAGATTTACTACATTTCAAAAAGTCAACCCTTTCCTCTGCGAAATGAAAAGTAAACGGTTTTTTTTTACAACAAAACTAGTCCAAATTGCAAAAGGAACGAGGGGGAACGTTGTGAGCCGCGACTACGACCGCGGCTCTACTTTATACCCGGTACTCAGTCAAAATATATGTATGTGAGCTTGTTGTAATTTATTACATGTTCGCAAAAGGGACAAATTTAACTTTAGCCAAAAAAAAAAAAAATTAAGTCGAACCTTTTCGAAGATTTCTATCTATTAGATGTTTCCATTTTTCCATTTTTGTTTACATACGTTTTTTACATCTGCCTTTTCTACATGTCTAAATCTACTTCATACATATACATACACGGCTGTGTGCGAGAGAGAGAGGGGGAATGAGTCTGCGCTTGGAAGGCCACTGAAATTTCATTTGTTCCTTCTGGCTATATTAATGATCTGATCTGATCCAGATTCAACATTCTGAAAGATATGGTATTTTTCTATGATTCTACGTTTTTTCTTTTCTCGTATCTTTAAAATTGTTGATTTTCGTCCTTTGTGGGGGCGGAAGGGGGCGTGGCCAAATTTTGAAACAAAGTCGTGTCGTTTTGATATCACAGGAGCTTGGATAGATAGTTTGGTGGATCTAACTCTTATAGTCTCTGAGATCTAGGCATCAAAAAATCAGGCATAGCACCCACCCCGATGTGTGAGAGAGAGCGAGAGGGAACGGTGCATTTCGAAATGGTTTTCTTCATTGTGGCTATACTTATGATCTGATCTGATCCAGATTTAACACTCTGATAGATATCGTCATTGACTATGATTCTGCGTTTTTAGATTCCTCGTATCCTTAAAATTGTGCATGCCACAGATTTTCGTCTTTTGAGTGGGCGGAATTTTGAAATACACTTGTAACAGTGTGATAAGACAGGAGTCTGAATACAAAATAAGGTTGCTCTAGCTTTTATAGTCTCTGAGCTATCTATAGGCGCTAATGAAGACGGACAGACAGACATAGCTATATCGACTCGGCTATTGATGCTGATCAAGAATATATATACTTTATGGGGTCGGAAACGCTTCCTTCTGGGTGTTACACACATCCATTTTTTCAACAAATCTAATATACCCCTATACTCTTCGAGTACCGGGTATAAAAAAATAGATGACTTATTGGTTTATTAAGGGGCGGTTTACAGTTCTACTGTACTTTTCAAAAAATATTTTTCGACACAAAATAAAGTATTCTGCAAAAACTTTTTAGCAGGTTTTATTGGAAATTTAACGAAGTAATTTATTACATTTTTTTCAAAATGGCGGATCCAGCTCCCGCCAAAGAGGCCTCTCCCGGGACGAGGTGACCACACGCGGTACCTTCTATAGTCTCCAAATGTCATCCGAAATTTAAATACTAAACAAATTCTTCAAAAAGATGTAATTTGGAGAGGCACTGACGGATTCTGATTTCTTAAAAAAAAAAATTCAAAACCAGTTGGCGGCCATTCAAAAAAAAAATCGTTTTTTATACTCTTTTTTGCGCTTTAATGTAAAAAAAATATTTATATGAATATTTACATTTGAGTGGTGAAACATTGAAATCAGTTGACTCCTCGAAGCTGTAGAAGTTACCGGAAAACGTTGTTTCGAGAAAAACGCGTTGAAAGTTTTATTTAGTACAAAAATACAGTAAATACAGTACAAAAGTACAGTACAGTACAGTAAAGTTCTAGAGTATTCGAGTATATCTCGAGAACTACATATATGAGATATCGAAATATCCTTTCTCCCACGTATTCTCCATAGAAAACCGATACTAACTAGCCAAACAAAATTTAAGATAAATTTGACAACATGGATTGTAATTGCGACTTCTTCATAAATAATTTTTTTGTAACCCAACCTCAAATATACTTTTTGGATTCGAGGTAACAGCTGACGCAGATCAATTCGTTTATCTGAACTGGCAAAAAAATAAATAAATACATAGATTTTTGTGCATAACACAAATAATGCTAAATAACAGTTCAAATAATACTAAATATCAGCTGCGTAACAGAAAAGATGGCTAAAAACTGATGTTTCCCGCCAAATTTAATTCAAAATGTAACTGCTAAAAATCAATTGTGTGATAATTGGCGAATCAATTTTTAATTTTCATGCTGTTTCTCACAGTTCATCAGACATGCTAAATGCACAGGTTGATCGGAGATGTCTTCAAGGAGAGGTTTCCATTGAAATGGCCAAAAATACACCGAACTTTGAAAATTTGTTGTGGGATAATGAAAAGACATAACAACTTCTGGTTTTTATTATCGAATTGGTTTATTATTCCTTAATAAATTTTTAATTTTTTAATCCAAAAATGAAAATGGTGGCTGCAAAATGGCGGCTCTCGTCGACCTCTGTCGAAAAAGATGATCCCAGAACTTCAAGTCTCTTGTAGTGAAATGAAATAAACAACGACCTAACTTTATCAAAATTTATGAAATTTTGTATGGCTTATACCAAACAAGAACAAATATTGGCAGACAACTTTTTTTTTTGTTCTTTCATTTTTTTATTAACCTTTGACCCCGGTTTAAAAATATAATTTTTCATTTTTTTGGGCGAATTTTTTATATAAGCCATACAATAAATGTTTACTTCCAGATGCAGTTTATTTGAAAAGAATTGTATCAATATATTAAGCCCTGCGATTGAAGTTCGGACGCACAACATGGTTTCGATAAAAAAGTGTTAAAAGTTTGTTGACAGTAGGGAGTTGCATCCAGGTAGGTGCGTTCAAGACGCTCTAGAAATCGCTCTAGATATATGTATCGTATCAAAAAAATTCTTTCACAAACCATTTCTTCAAATATGTATCTTTATTTTTTGTTAATAAAAAAAAATTATTTTTTTTTTTCAAAAATTCAATGAGCACCTCCTCCTAAATCTCACACTTTCTGCCGTCGTTTTGCTTCAAAACAAGTAATTGAAAAAATAGCACGCTGTATTTTTACGAAAAAATCAGGTCAGCTGTAACGATGATGACATTAAACATATCGATGACATTAATTTGTGTAAGGAGCTGTTAAAAATGAAAAGGAAACGATTTGGTTGAAAAAGTAAAACGCAAAAGTAAGTGAAACCCAGAACCTGCTTTTATATATTAAATATTTTGTGTGTGTTTTTTTTAAGAACTTTTGGGGATAGCCCGTAATTTCAGGAATTATATAAAAAAAAAATCAAATATATCAATATTTTTCTGAGATATATTTTATATCATTTTGATATTTTTTCAATGATATTCAAAAAATATATCACCGATATGATATTTTAAAAATATTTTACACCCCTAATATATTCATCTCAGTGATTCACTCAGTTGTTCCCTGTTCAAGCTAGGTACTCAGATCCGAAAAATGTTCTGTCGACAGAAAGCTTAAATAGCTTATATTTTGCTCTGTGAGCAGTGTGACCAGATGTGCATGCTCTACTGTTACACTGTTTATGACCATATGACATTAGAGTTTGCTAAATTTTTTGCGAAGAGAGAGATAGCATGATAGAAAAAATCAAAAATTAATGTTCGTAGTGGTGTCTAAGCACAACTCCCGGCTATAAGTCGAATAAATTTAAATAAATATTGTTTTCAAACACACACAGCCAGCCAGCCAGCAAAATCGTATCTAAAAAGTATAGTAATCGATTAACTCTGCCGCAGCGCTGCTCCCAGCTCAACTGGAAAAACTACTGGACGCATATATCTCTCTCGATATCACTGCATGCTTTTTGCATAAGGCTATCTCTATTTTTACAGCAAATCCAGCTTCAAAGTCGAATGTCGTATTGGTGTTTATAAATAAAATCTGTTAAAAATTCAAATTTTGTATGAAAGCAAGCCGGAATGTACTATTTATGGGCTCTGTGGTGCTGAAGAACGACAATGCGACAAAGCAAGCTCCGTAATATTGGATAAATAAGTTCTTGCAGAACAGAAAGTCAATCAACATGCTTCTATCAAATTATAAATATATAAATTGAGCATAGGGTAAAAAATTAATAAATTACAATATAATTGGCTTCAATGATATTAAATTTGTTTTCATTATTGCAAATTTTCTAGCCGCCTGGCACTTTCCTGGGAGAACTCCGCAAAAAGCTTGCTACAATTGCTACTCATTTTGATATAATAATATAAAAATCCACAAATTTCGGCTACGTTTTCTCTCATTTGTTCATCACAGAAGCGAAAAAAACGAGGGGAACGTTGTGAGCCGGCTCTATTTTATACCCGGTACTCGGTCAGTATACATATGTATACATACATATGTGAACTTTATTATGTAATTTATAAAATATATTTTTTTATGTCGTTTGGTATCGCTGTTCGCAAAAAAAATTTAAAAATTTCACGGCAATTTCATTTGTTCTTTTTAGCCTAGTACCCAGCACCGCGGAAACGAAAAATTACTGCCAAACTCCATATAAAAATAACTGAGCCAGGAATTTTTCGGTTGCGTTTTACTGGCCTCAGTATCCAGCAACCTGAACGAAATCCACAGATTCTTATCGATAGTTAGCCTATCGACACGATTGTGGACTGAGAGATCAGCTGGTATTCCCGCAAGTAAAATATATGCGCCTATTATTACTGAAGTGAATGTGAAAGATGGAGTCAAATACTGTTCGAACAACAAACAAGAAATATACAAATTGTCAAAGTGAAGAGAAGATTGTTTTAATAAAAGCAGTTGAGGCAAGGCAATGTCTTTGGCATTTTGATCATTTTAACATTTTGGTGCCTCCGTCTGCGCTGTACTTCCTCGTTTTTTTTGTTTGAAACAATATATGCCGCCCTCAGCACAATAAATTCGTCGGCAGAGTCAATTTTTTTCCTTTACAATTTTAAGTGAACTCTCACATTTGGCGCTGTTTACAAAACACAGCTGATTCATCAGAAAGACCGACCTTTTTTTAGGTACTTGGTTACACTATTTCAGTTTCGTTCCACACACACGAAATAAATAGCAGATTCCTGGCAGTAATTTTCCGCAGTGCTGGATACTAGGCTTTTAGCTATAATAATGATTCGATCTGACCAGATTCTGCAATCTGCTATTGCTGTTTATTCGCTACGATTCTGGGTTTTTTTTTTTTGCATCTGTGCTTTGGTATTATCTCGTATCTTCAAAATGTGGATGCCATACATTTTCGCCCTTTGTGGGAGCTGAAGAAGTTGTAGCAATATTATGAAACAAACTTTATTCATTGAGATATCACAGGAGTCTGTCTGTATACAACATCTGCTAGCCCTAACTCTTATAATCTCTGAGGACTAGGCGTCAAGCAAAACGAACAGACGGACGGACATAGCTATGTAGACTCGGCTATTGATGCTGATCATAAATATATATACTTTATGGGGTCGGAAACGCTTCCTTTCGGGTGTTACACACATCCACTTTCACCGCATTTTCATATACTCCAATACTCTTCGAGTGCCAAGTATAAAAACGAAATGATACAAATTATTATCAAAAGGCGCCTAAATCACC
This sequence comes from Drosophila helvetica, assembly GCA_963969585.1. Lineage (NCBI taxonomy): Eukaryota > Metazoa > Arthropoda > Insecta > Diptera > Drosophilidae > Drosophila > Drosophila helvetica. The sequence continues at coordinate 33,073,685 of OZ018401.1, read as the reverse complement.
TAAATTCGTTGATCATATCAATATCATATCTTTTTATCGTTGTAAATTATGTGAGGGTTTGAATTATAGTTCTTACGTCGCTCATATCACCAACATCCAAGTTTTTACTATCCACCATACTGCCATTTGTGTCTGCCGAGCCTAGTGCACCTGGAGGACCGGCATTCACTGGGGTCCACGGAGATGGTATGGTGCCGGGTCCGACTGAAATGGAAAAATAATTGAAAACTAAAATTTGAGCGTTATCACTGGAATATAAATATAGCGAGTACACAACTTATTATTCTTATATAATTCACTTTTTCTTTGTCCTGACAAATATGAAACCTCGATTCCCACAGGCCACCATCTACCATCCATTGAAAACACAGCTGACAACAACAAACAAAAAATTGTGCTCTGCAATTTGTCAAAATTAAACAACAAATATGGAACATTTAATTATTGCTTCGACTGTGAATCACCAGCAACAAATGTTGTTGAAAAATTGATGGTTTCGTTCAGAAGGCAAACCAAATATGTAAATGACCAAATATGTAATTCAATGAGGAAGAATTTTTCGAAAAGCTAAATTTTTTTAGTGGAAATATGCCAAGAAGGGAGTCGATGGTTGTTAGTAGATTGCAATCCAAGTAGAATTGTATGTACAAGACTATGTTTTATGTGTTTTTGGGCCGATATCTCGACTTCGGGTTAGCACGAATCGGAACGTTAAAGTGTCCGATAACAAAAATTTGTTCTCATAAAGGGTCAGGGTTAACTTCCAACCGGCGGCTGGGATCCGGTTAACTTCCAACCGACGGTCGGCTGACCGATTGAAAATTTGACAGCTGAAAATATTGACAGCTGATTCCCTGAGTGCTTTCCAGGGGCAAATTTTGTGCAGAAAATTCCACGCTTCCGTTATATCTTTCCATCTTATGGCACACTCTTCTTATTTTCTAATATGTCTTTGAAGCTCTCAACGAGATCAACGAGGATATTCTCTTCCAGCTGGGAAAAGTTTTTCCCTCGAACTTTATCTTTATACATTTTTGCAAAGTAAACAAAGCATAAACAGCTGATGCAATAACCAAAGCATTCCAGTGTTTTGCGCTGTGCAGCACATTTCGCGCTGTACAGAAAATTTGTGCGCCTTACAACACTTTTTTCGTTCCGGTTGTCAAACGGATTTTGAGAGAACTAATTGTTTTACCGACCACTTTATCAGGTGGTCAATTTTATCCTCACTTTCCAAAACCGGCACCGTAACCCGAAGTCAAGATACCGGCCCTTAGAAGCGGTACGGCACTTTTTGTCTTCGTCAACTTACATCAGATATATATTTACGTATGTGAACATCGGAGATGAAGGTGCAACGAAAGGTCGAGCATTGCACAACGGATCGAAGCGTCGGCAATATTGCAGGAAAAAGCCAAGGAAATTTGCGGAGTGTCGGTGTCTGCAATAGGCAAAACATTGCTTAAACTAATCAAAAAAATGTGTAATACTACAATTGTTTCTTTTTCTTTATTCGCCCTCTTCTCCCAAAGAAATTGGATCATTTCTAATTGAAAATTGAACATCTTCTATCGAAAACCCTCCTGGCTCCTCGCCATTTGCTGGAGAATATCAGCTTGTCAGTCATTATTTACATTTACAAAAATCAGTTATTCTTGTCAGTCATTGTTTACATTGAACGTTTAGTGAATTTAATTTTTCTCGCTGTGAATCCTAATTTTTCGGAGTTGCATTTGAAAACATAGGCTAAATATCGCATAGAAACGTGCGGTTTAGAAACATCCAAAATGTATGGTGAAACTAACTAGGAAATTTCGGAACGGCAAAACCTTATGGACCATTCCCGAAATGGATAGAGGATGGTGGGTGGTCGCCTGTGGGAGCAGGCTATAAGTATTAGTAATTTTACATATTAGCTGAATATCTTTTATCCATCGATGTTAAAGACGGAGCCGCAATTTATGTATATTAAGCTGATCACGGCAATCGACCTAGTTCCCATATCCGTATCATATTAAGTGGCTGTATCTCCTTTAAAATACGGAAAACAGACGGAAAAGACTGATTGGTCGAATGCCGATAACACTGGCGAAAACGGAAAAGCATAAAGGCTAGGCTGCTCTTTATTTCTTGTGTGTGGAACGAGACTGAAATAGTATAACCAAGTACCTAAAAAAAGGTAGTAGTAGATTAGATTAGTACCTAAAAAAAGATAGTAGTAGATTAGATTAGTACCTATAAAGAGGTGGGCTACTCTAGTAAGCCAGCTGTGTTTTGTAAACAGCGCCAAATGTGATAGTTCAATCAAAATTGAAAAAGGAGAAAAATTGACTCTGACGATGAATTTATTGTGTTGGGGGCGGCATATATTGTTGCAAAACAAAAATAGGAGGACATACAGCGCATACGAAGGCACCAAAATGTCAAAATGATCAAAATGCTTATTTTTCGTAATCCGCTAGAGACATTGCCTTGCCTCAACTGCTTTTATTAAAACAATCTTCTCTTCACTTTGACAATTTGCATATTTCTTGTTTGTTGTTCGAACAGTATTTGACTCCATCTTTCACATTCACTTCAGTAATAACTAACTATCGATAAGAATCTGTGGATTTCGTTCAGCTTGCTGGATACTGAGGCCAGTAAAACGCAACCGAAAAATTCCTGGCCCAGTTTTTTTTATATGGAGTTTGGCAGTAATTTTTCGTTTCCGCGGTGCTGGATACTAGCCTTAAGCATACTTGTCACATGAACTCACCCGATAATGTCTTGAATTCCTCAAGGGAATTAAAGTTGTTAGAGAACGGCGCCAACTTAAAGCCGTTTTCTAAATTTAAAAAAGTCAACTTTTAACTAGGAGTTATATAATTAAATTATTTCCAATTATTTACAAGAAAAACAAAACAAACAAAAAAATTTGCGTCTTATGTAATAAACATGTACTTTTGTGTAATAAAACTGTGGATTTTTTGGGGCTATTAAGAGATACAATTTCGACGCATATGTAATTATGTTTATTATTATATATATGCACCCGCTTTATTATTTATTATTAATCAGCATCTTTAGGATATCGCGGATAATCGAGGCAAGGAATTTTGATAAAATTAGTTTTCTCACAGAGATAAAACATACGCACACACAACAGGGAAACCAGAACGCGTCTGCTTGGGAGAAACTCGTTTCTTAAACTGGAAATGCTTTTTATTTTCCACTAATATGTTATTTTTTTGGCCCACTCCCTTGCCTTGGTCTATTCCTGTTCCTGCTGCTTCCCCCATATTGTTAAAGAGTACAGGGGATGGTTCTGGTTTTCGTTGAAACACAGAATAGGATGCAGCGCACAATTAAGGGAAGGGAATGCCGTCAAAATGCCGAGTGTGACGGCAACTGCGAGGAAATGTAGTTTATGTAGGGATGGAGGCAAATTCCAAGCGAAACTGACGGCCCGATTTCGAAACGATTTGGTTTCGGAACTACCAACGTAATAGAGGATCCATTGATCGAGGATCAAGCACAACCGATACGACTCTATCTATATCCCTACTGTACTCCTTTGACTCTACTATCATCCAAAACACCAAGTTCATAAGAAAGCAAACCAAAGGAAACTATTTAATGCGTATTGCACGTCACTGCTACAAGTCAGGGGTTGCTTCCTGTTTCTCACTTTAGGGGTGACTGATATTATCCACATTCTTGCAACGGCTTACTGTAATTTCCAATTTGAAATTAAGTCGTGGGCTCGACAGATCATACCAGACAGACAAACACCAACATCTAAGCGATCCTGCTTGATTTTGGTATTAGTGAAAATAGCTTTAGCAAAACTAGTTCCACAGCTCTTCGACTGAGAACTGTGGATACGACAATAGTTTATCGTTTTTTCACATGCTATCTCTGTCTTTCTGTCTAGATTGATGCTTGCTTGCATGCTTTTTGCATAAGGCTATCTCTATTTTTGCAGCTAATCCAGCTTCAAAGTCTAATGTCATACGGGTATAAGGAATATCTTCATCGTGTCCGTGTCGACTTGTATCGTAACGTATTGTGAAAAATTGACACGCGCACATCTCTACCCCCAGCTGCTTACGCTGAGGTTGGGAATTAATAAGGGAATGTGTGTCCTTGTCGCAAGTATTATATTTCTACCCTTGCCAATCGCATTTTTGTTGTCGATGTTGTGTGGAAATTGGAATTTATGGTATACATTCAACTTTTTCTACTAAGTTACATATGTATGTAAATACATATGCATGTATTGATGAAGTATGTTTGTATGCTTGCATGGATGTTTTTATGAATGCATGTGTATACACATACATATGTACTTGTGTGTGTTGAAGCACCTCCATGTGATTTTCGACAGCTGTATACTGTGCCCAGGAGACTTATACGCAAAAGCCGCAACGAAATTAGATCTCAACAGAGCAGTGTACATCTCACTGAAGTTTGCTATACACCAAAATATGTATTTATGTATGTACATATAAGTATGTATATAAATATATATATACATACATACAGTGAAAAACATTAATATTCGGTTTTTTTTTTCAACTTCAAACGCGAAAAAAATGTATAAAACTAACAAGAAAAAAAATTTAAAAATAATATATTAATGCTTGGTTTATTACCTTTTCGTAGAGGTACATACAGCGGCGAGCAAAAATGAGTGCATATTCACAAAACTGTGGGGCTGCTTCGTATTGCCCGAGTCGTCTTTTTACTATTGATCAACTATTTGAAATATAATTTAGGTCAGGACTTTGTGCTGGCTACTCTATCAGCTGAAAATTCTGTTCGGGCGTACTGCTCGGGCAGTACGAAGCAGCCCCAACAAATATGGGCAACCTTTGGGATCGTGTAAAATCAGAATGGGATCGTGTAAAAGCGGTTTGGAATCGAATCCCAAAAGCTTTTATCGAAAATTTGGTAGAGAGCATGCCTAACCACGTAAATCAAGTTATGCTAATAAGGGTCGGTGGAAAAAATATTAAAATTGATTTAATTATTTAATTTTCTTGGAACGTGTAAAAATGAGTTTATGCAGGTTATTTTTGTTTTTACTTTCAAACTTTTTGAATTTATCCCATATTTTATTGTTTTTTATTCCTATTTGTTAAGAATTAAATAATAAAGATAAACTTATTTAATTTGTTTTATTATCTTGTATGGTTTTTGTATTATGGGCGACGAAAGTCAGTATTGTGAATATGCACACACTTTTGCTCGCCACTGTATATTAGGATTTCATTTCAAATTAAGGTAGTAAACGTACAAAAACAAAGAAAAAAACCGAAATCTACGTTACTTTAATATTCGGTTTTTTTTTATATAACTACTTTACTATTCGGTTTTTTTTGATATAACTACAAAATACCTCTTTTATCTGGAAAAAAACTACAGTGGTGAAAAAAATAATAGAAACGGCATATTTTTTCATTATTTTTCAGTCAAATTTTTTTTTTCAAATTTTTTAGTTTTACTAGAACGTCTATACAGTACCGCATCAATATAAAACAAAATAATAATTTTCAAAAAACCTAAACTAACAGAAATTAATTTTTTATTTTTTTAGGCCTGGAAATAATATAAACGGGAGACTTGAGGCTAAGAAAAACAAATGTTTAGCTTCAAAGGCTAGTAGATTTACTTATAACTTTAATATTCGGTTATAACACTGTGATTTTTAGTGACTTCGGCATATCGACGAATCATGGAATCGACCAGTTCGGCCCAAATTGATGGATCAATGGAGTACCATTCGGATTGAACTTTTTGTCACAAATCATTTTAATTTTTGGACTTATAGCCTTCAATCCTACTCTTTAAGATCCTCCAAAAGTGCCCCATAGGATTTAGGTCAGTGGCTGTGAAGGCCATTTTATCAGTGCAACTTTTTTTTCCAGGAACCGTTTCAACGTCAGCATTTAGGAGTTTTTCGTGTCATTATCCTTAGGGAAATCCCACTTTAATTGCATTTCCTATTCAGCATTATACTGTCGAGTATATTTACGTAGAGAAAGGCACACATCCCCACAACGCATCCCCACCGTACGATGTTTCCAATTCCATGCCTAACCGTTTTAATAGAGTACCTTGGGTCGTGGGAAGCGTTTTTTAAGTGCCTAATATATGGGTTACCAACAAATCCAAACAAATTGTTCTTAGTTTCATTCGACTATAACACATTTTTGCAATTTGGACCACAAAAATGCACCTTCTCAAAATTGCCTCGGTTTCTGAAATTTTTTTTACCTGAGGTATGGCACCTTTTGAGCTATGTGGTCTTTATAATCGACACCAATCAGCCTATTTATTATAGTACGGCTATTGACTGATGCATTTGGATCATTTCTCAGATTTTGCGATGACAGAAAAGGATTTTTTTTTATTTTCCAACAAGGAGGGTGTCGAATTTCTTTGATGTTGCCCTCGTTTTTTCGCGTGTAACCGGTTTTTTTTGTAGTGAATTACCGTAAGCCTATTTTCTTGAACAGTTTAGAATTGTGGCTATGTTTGACATAGTTGTGCCTTCGTTTCGTAGCCTTGGGATCTGTTTTCTATCAATATCCGTACAATTTTCATCACGACCCATTCTGAAACGAATAACAACAACAAGCGAAAAGGGATCCGCAAGAATAGTCATTCTATATCTTCTTTCATCTTTATTTTATGGAATGTTACCTGTAAAACATGATTTCAAGCGTTTTAATAATAATCGTTCGGATCTCTCGCGTCGCCTGGCTCTCTCGCCAACGACCGCTCTCGCGAGCTCACAACCGGACCAGACTTCTTACATAAATAAGAAAAATTAAATTATTCAAAAAAATCTCAAATTTGAGCCAAACATACATTGTGTTTGAAGGCCTATTTTATTTCATTTTGTGTCATTATGTAGAACGGAACATTTTATTTCATTTTATTTTGTGTCATTCTGTAGAACGGAAAATTTTATGATCGGTTTTTTTTGTATATTTTTGTGTACAAAATTGTTTTCTGAAAAAATTGCAATTTGAGTAAGTATATTTGTTGCTTTTGAAATTGTGTGCAATTTAAATAAATCTGTATAATTAAATTCATTTAATAAGCAGCGCGAGTCTGCTAGTTATATATAGGTCTTTTATATATTTATAATTTAATAGCAATCCCCCAGCGGCTTCGCCCGCTGTAAAAATAATATGCCTTAGGTAAAGTACAAAAGTTAACTTTTTTGGAAAGGAGATCTGTAAACGAATATAATATCTGTGTAATTTTTTTCCACACCACCATAGAGGTAAAGTAAAAGGCGCGCATTTTTTAACGTGGTTTACAAATACCAACGTTGGAGGCAAAGGAAAACAAAAAATTGGCGCGTTTGCGAAAAGAGAGAGAGAGAGTGAGAGAGCTGATATACAAAAACAAAAACATAGGAAAGCAAAGAGAACAACATTTAGTTTATTTTATTCTCAATACAATGTACTATGTAATTCCGTGAGGATCTTAGCTGCTTTCTCTACTTACAAATGCTGGTTAAAGAGAAATTAAAAATAATTTTTTCTAGGGAAACGCAACAAAAAAAGTGTAGTTAAAAAAAAAGCGAAATGAACTGACTCGGGGTCTGAACCCAGATCGCCCGATCGAGAATTACACTTCAACCATCTACGCCAAATCTCCGAATAATTGCATTAGGCTTAATGAGGGTTGGGTATCAAGCAGCGGAAAAATATAAAATAAGTTAGGATGTACTACTTGTACAGCAAGCAACTGCTTGGTTGCAACTACTTGCTTGCAGCTGCAAACTGCTTTCTGCCGCCGGCATTTTGAGAACTTTAAGTGAAACTTGAACCAAGCTTCCGAGCTCTAAAAAAAAGCTAAGACCTAAATAGAACAAAAAACAAAAGATCAGGCATAAAAAAAATAACAACAAAAAAAAGGATACAAATAAAACACGACCCTAACCGAGATTCGAACCATGGTTTTCCCGATTGCCAGTTGGGAGTCGTCCCCCGACGCTACTCGTTTGGTTGGAAACCGTTGACCAAAGCTGCATTAAGAGTACTTTGAAAAATTGGGAAAATGCGAATTTTCCGGACTTCTAGTAGGCCGATCTATAAATCCTCTCTTAGCGTGCATATAAAACCAAGAACGAACCATTTAAAAAAAAAAATCAAGTCGATAAGTCCAACCGTATGAGCTAGGCGATCTATACTAAAAAAAAAAGCTCTACACATTCATATATATACATTTTTATGAAAATATAGGTATTCTAGGATTTTTTCGAAATCCTCAAAGACATCTTCTAGGAAAACCGCATTATTCTCCTTTACTAAACGTCTGTGTGCACTCAACAAATACAATCTATGAATAAAAACTTTATTGCTATAGCCGTTATTAATTTAAAATAAATGAATTACCATTCAGGCGTATGTCAGTCATCGTTGCTCTTAGCCACGTCTTCACTGTAGCTGTTGTTCATAGCAGAGCTAAGGCCCTTTTAATTTTTTTTGTAGAATTCGCACTCTTTGTATGCCGGTAAATGTTTTTTTTCGGCATAGTGAGTACCACACATCTATTTCATGTTCAATGCCGTGCACATTGTAAAAATCACAGGCTGGGATAATAAGCAGATAAATAAAATGCCGGATTATTATGCTGTGCAAATCTTTGCTTCAGGGCACATATTAAAGAGACAATATATGTTAGATATGTATATTGCTCTCTGGTAATAAATACAGATTTAAATGGATGATTTAATTATGCTTAGCAGCATAAATTTAATGAACCATTTTTTTTTTGTCTATGCATGCTGAAGGATGGGGCAGCATCGTTTCCTCCAAGCAATATTTTATTACATTTTAATGTCGAAGGTTGATTTCATTATGATGTTTTGTTGGTATACTATTTTTAATACATAAATTACTGTGTGAACACACACAGAGCTACAAGCTCTTATGTGTGGGTACTTGTGCAAAGATTGAATATTAATCTGATTATAGAAAATATAATTTTGGATTATATTAAAGCTGTTCAATCGGAAATTGTATAAAATTGTACAAACACACAAAAATGCATGCGTGAGAACTTCAAAATTTGTTGCTTATTGACTCGACGCATGAATACCCTCCATACATTTAATCTCATGTGAAGTCATGTATGACATAGATTATGTATTTTTACATAGGTACATTCCTTCATTATATTCGTTTATAGTAGGGGAAAAATACCAGTTATAGGCCCCCCGTTTTTGCCTCATAGCTTTTGACCAAAAGCATGTTATATAAACGTATGTATACGAACTAAAAGCAAGATATCTTAGGTAAACGTCAGTGAAGAAACTACATCGATTCCTTCGAATAAAAAAAAGTTATCAAGAATTCACTGAAGTGATCATTTTTTTTTAAATAAAAGTTATATATCCTGTTTGGGGCACCCTTGAAAATCCACTACAAATTAAGAAAAATGAACTAAAACCACCACAAATAGGGAAAAAATTCAAATGTATTAATTTTTAGGGCCTTCACTGGCGAACTCTTTTTTGGTGCGCTTAGCTTATGGCTTAGAAAATTAAAATTAATTTTTCTTTCAATTAATTGATTGATTTGATTATTGTATTTAACTAAATGATTCTGCCGGTGTTTACTTGACGTAAAATGCATAACAGTTAGCATAGAAAATTATATTACGCAGTTTCTCAAACAAACACGCAAAAACATGGTGCTATATGACGGGGCCTATTCTTGGAAATCACAATAATAATTTCAAGAGACCAACAAATTACGTTACGCATACATTTTGGTTAAATACGAAGATAAATCAGAAAGTACATTGACAACACTGCAAAAAAAAAATGAAAAACGCACATTTTTTTAAAATTTGTAGCACCCATATATCGCAATTCGAAAAAAACAAAAAACGAGGGGGAACGCTGTGAGCCGCGTCTACGCCGCGGCTCTACTTTATACCCGGTACTCAGTGAGTATATATGTATGTGAGCTTGTTGTAATTTATCACATGTTCGCAAAAGGGACAAATTTAATTTTAGCCAAAAAAGAAAAAAGTAATTAAGTTGAACCTTTTCGGAGATTTTGATCTATTTGATGTTTCCATATTTGTTTACATAAATTTTTACATCTGCCTTTTCTACATGTCTTTATCTCGTCTCGGTTTGATATCACAGGAGCTTGGATAGAAAGTTTGATCTAGCCCTTATAGTCTCTGAGAACTAGGCGCCAAAAAATTCGATCAGGCATAGCGCCTACCCCTGTGTGTGAGAGAGAGCGAGAGGGAACGATGCATTTCGAAATGGTTTTCTTCATTGTGGCTATATTTATGATCCGATCTGATCCAGATTCAACACTCTGATAGATATGCTCATTCTCTATGATTCTGCGTTTTTAGTTTTCTCGTATCTTTAAGATTGTGAATGCCACAGAATATGCTCACAGCAACTACAAAAATTCACATATTGGTTTCGTTACACTACTCGACAAAATTAAACTTTTTTTCTGCTGTGGCCAAAAATTAATTAAAAATTTTTAAGAAATTATATTTTTTTTTTTGGCCCAGTTTTTATAAAGAATTTTGAAATCTTTTTTCAGGATTTTTTAGAGGTAGTGCTCTTTTTTTCACATTACTTATGTATGTATCTTACATCTGGATGTTTAAGGAATCGTTTGTAGGAATCGACGGATAAACGGTTAAGGTGCCCCTACATTAAACAAAATTGTGGGTGTTTTCTTCGACAGCGGCGTCGTAAGAAACCAATAAGAAACCGTAAGAAAAACGCAGGCCCAAAATGTGTGCACACACAGTTAAATCTCAGCCTCACGTATAGAACGAGAGAGCGGTTGGCTCTGTGGCTCTATTTCCTGGTAGAATGGAAGTAAATTCCACGCAGCCAAAATTGACCTCAAAAATGTTGTATGGCGATGTTCATCTTACTATTTATATTGTCTTTGGAAGTACCCTATTGTCATTTTTCTTTTTCGGACACACATTTTCTTCTTAACGCATCACTCTTCATCATCGTCATCGCTATCACTATATGGAAATAGCGATTTCACAAGCTGTAATTTTTAAAAGTGTTCTTAGTTCAACTTAATATTATAGACATTGTTAATGCATTTTTGACACATTTGGGGCCGATATCTCGACTTCGGGTTAACACGAATTGGAACGTTGAAGTGGCCGATAAAAAAAATTTGTTCTCTCAAGGGGCCATTTCAGGATTAACTTCCAACCGGCGGCTGGGATCCGGTTAACTTCTAACCGGCTGCTGGGATCCGGTTAACTACCAACCGGAAGTCGGCAGACCGATTGAAAATTTTACAGCTGATTCCCTGAGAGCTTTCCATGGGCGAATTGTTCCACTTTGTGCAGTAAATTTTTCGGCAAGCCGATTCCACGCTATCGTTATCTCTTTCCATGTTATGGAACACTCTTCTTATTTTCTAATATGTCTTTGAAGGTCTCAACGAGATCAACGAGGATCCAGCTTCTTCCAGCTGGGAAAAGTTTTTCCCTCGAACTTTATCTTTATACATCTTACATTTCGCGCTGTACAGAAAATTTGTGCGCCTTACAACACTTTTTTCGTTCCGGTTGTCAAACAGATTTCAAGAGAACGAATTGTTTTACCGCCCAGATTATTAGGGCGTCAACTTTATCCTTTCCAAACTGGCACCGTAACCCGAAGTTGAGATACCGGCCCTTAAACTGTTACAGGTACTTTGCTTACATTTCACATCTATGTAAAAACCTGATGAGTAAGCTAGCCGAAACAATTACAGACATGAATACAAATACACCCAGCGACAAAAAAATGCGGCTCTGAAATTTCATGCATTTCTGAATTCTCCAGCCTGGGATTCGCCCAAATGCTACTTGATACGCCTATTCTTTTAACAAGAGTACATACTAAATTTGTAATATATTATTCATATAATTAAAAACAATTAAAGATAAAAATGTATAAAAACTATTTTTTTTTCTCATAGGGTTTTCTTTTTTATTAGTAATTAATTAATATTTTGTGGTACCAATGGGAAAGATCATATTTTTATACAACGAGCCCCAGGATCGGTTTAAAAATTATGTTGAGATCATCAGAGATGCAGCAACGTTTTGCAAATGATATTTCAGCCTGAACTTTTGAACATCGGCCAAAGGAAGTGGCTTTAATGTCAAGGATAACCGACAAAAAACTACTTCAAAATTTTCGAATGAAAAATCTCTTATCGAAGGAAAAATTAAATTAAATTAAATTAAAAAGAACACTCACAGAATCACTTGCAGACCGCGCCCAATTACTAATTTAATCAACCGATATTGAGCAAGTTTTCTGCGATTTTTTTTTATATAGTTCACTCTGTTAGAGAGACTTTGAGGAAAAAATGTTATAAAGAATCATCTTTTGTATAGGAAATAATAGTAACAGAAAATAACAGAAAACAAGACTAAAACGAAAAAGAAAAAAAGTGTACTTCTGCTTGTTTTAATTGGTTTCAGAGTTTATGAAATTGAGTTTCAACTGGTTAAATTAGCTGAGTTTCAATATTTTTAGAAAGTAACATCGGGAAAAGTGTATGGAAATGTGTTTTTATTGACTTTTAATTTTTTGGCCTCAAGTCACATTCGTACAAAAAAGAAAAAAAAAATATACAAAATTCACATTTTTTTGTTTTACAATTATTGGGTAGCCCTATATTCTCGAAAAAATAATAAAACGGTTTTAAAAATTACACTAATCAACAAAATTGAACCGCTGTGGCACAAACGAATTTATAAAGATAGTGCTTTTTTTCACATAACTTCAGCATTTTACATCTTACATTATTTGCAATTCTGAAAAGCTGACAAATGAAGCTAAACACTTTGTAGCTTCAGCTTACTTACTTCCCCGTAAGTGTTAGCTTACTTTCTGGAAGCTAAGCTTTCAAATTCAAATTGTATAATTTTTTGCGGTATATTTTTCAGAAATTTTGACTTTGAAAACTGAAGAAAAGTCCAAAAAAGTATTTCTTGGGCTGAATTTTTAGTTTTATATAGGTATATTAATTTGGTGTCGTTTAAGGTATCGTTTATAAAAATCTATGGCCTTCTGGCTATTATAATGATCCGACCTAATCCAGATTCGGCAATCTGTTGGATACGAGTATTTTCCATGATTCTGCGTTTTTGTTTTCTCATATCTTAAAAATTGTTGATTCCCCAGATTTTCGTCCTTTGTGGGGGCGTGGAAAAATTTTGAAATACATTTGTGTTGAAGTGATATCGCAGGAGCTTGTATAAAAAGTTTGGTTGCTGTAGCTCTTATAGTCTCTGAGATCTAGGCGCTCATCTGGACGAATGGGCATGAAAGAAGAAAACAATTTCGAAATGAATCGTTCCCTCTCGCTCTCTCTCACACGCGACCTCGTCTGCTGTGCCCATTCGTCCAGATGAGTGCTTAGATCTCAGAGACTATAGAGGCTAGAGCAGCCAAATTTTGTATCCATGCTCCTGTGATATCACTTCAATACAACTGTATTTTAAAATTTCGCCCCGCCCCCTTCCGCCCACACAAAAGACTAAAATCGGTGGCATGCACAATTTTAAGGATACGAGGAATCTAAAAATGCAGAATCATAGACAATGACCATATCTATCAGAGTTTTGGGATCTAGGCGCTCATCTGGACGAACGAAATCTCATCCAGATTTCACACGCTGATAGATATGGCCAAACTCTATCATTCTGCGTTAGTTGATTTGTGATGAAAATGGTTGTGTGTAAAACACAGAAGGAAGCGTTTCCGACCCCATGCAATAAAAATACAGACAGGTTCCGATTTTCACTTACGTTTGTGTTTTACTTTTTCTACTAAAACGTTTCGTATTCATTTTGAAGAGCTCCCGCTTAAAAAATTCTTCTTATCGATATATTACATTTTCTCATCGATTCTGGAAAACAAAAACAGCTGACCTGGTTGCTTTTTAAAAACACAGCGTGATATTTTTTTAATTAATTTTTTTGAAGCAAAACGAACTGTTAGAAACATCATGCAAATTAAAATTGAATTTCTAATGGTCACACAATTAATTTGTTGCAGTTACATTTTGAATGTTGTTATTTAGGATTATTTGTAATTTTTTACGCAAAAATGTAATTTTTTCCAGTTCCGATAAACGAATTTATCTGCGTCAGCTGTTACCAAGAATCCGAAAAGTGTATTTGCCGTGACCAAATTTTCCGAGTCTCATTTGAGGTTGGGTTATAAAAAAATTACATATATATATTTATTAAAAAATGTAAAAAATGGTTGGTTTTTATACCACAATTGGGTCATAGTGTAAGCAACGCCATGCCGAGAATTACGACAATTACCCATGAAAACTGCTGTTCATTGAAATAGCATTGCGGGGCTAAAATACTTTTTTTTAAATGTAAAATAACAACATATGATTTTGTAAAAATCGCCATGAATACGTTCAATTTATTTATTGAATATATTGACGAAAAAAACTTTTCGTCATAGCGGTACTTTGTTTTTGGAGCGTAAAAGAAATCGTTGCTCCGCCCTGAAGAGGAGACCGAAGAATTTGACTGAAAACTCAAGGCAGGAGGCTTAAAGGAATTTAATACTAGGTTGTTTGTACTCTCACTATTGTATTTAACCCAAATAACTATAAACAGTAGAATGAAAATAGTATGGTATACGAAAAACGACTCTTTTAGAGAATGGTCATAAATTATTTAAAACGAGGGGGAACGTTGTGAGACGCGTCTACGCCGCGGCTCTACTTTATACCCGGTACTCAGTCAGTATATATGTATGTGAGCTTGTAATAAATTACATTATTACATGTTCGCAAAAGGGATAAATTTAGTTTTAGCTAAAAAAGACACAAAAAAATTAAGTCGAACCTTTTCGGAGATTTTAATCTATTAGATGTTTCCATATTTGTTTACATACATTTTTTACATCTGCCATTTCTACATGTCCTTATCTACTTCCTACATATACATATACAGCTGTGTGCGAGAGAGAGAGAGGGAATCAGTCTACGCTTGGAAGGCCACTGAAATTTCATTTGTTCCTTCTGACTATATTAATGATCCGATCTGATCCAAATTCAATACTCTGATAGATATAGTCATTTTCTATGATTCTGCGATTTTCCCGTATCTTCAAAATTGTAGATTTTCATCTTTTGTGGGGGGCGGAAGGGGGCGTGGCCAAATTTTGAAATACACTTGTACTGACGTGATATCACAGGAGCATGGATAGAGAGTTTGGTTGCTCTAGCTCTTATAGTCTCTGAGATCTAGGCGCTCATCTGGACGAATGGGCACAGCGCCCAACCCTGAGAGAGAGCGAGAGGGACCGATGCATTTCGAAATGGTTTTCTTCACTGTGGCTATATTTATGAGTCGATCTGATCCAGATTCAACACTCTGATAGATATTGTCATTCTCTACGATTCTGCGTTTTTAGTTTTCTCGTATCTTTAAAATTGTTCATGCCACAGATTTTCGTCCTTGGAGTGGGCGGAAGGGGGCGGGGCGAAATTTTAAAATACACTTGTAACAGTGCGATAGGACAGGAGTCTGGATACAAAATTGTGTTCCTCTAGCTTTTATAGTCTTTGAGCTATAGGCGCTAATGAAGACGGACAGACGGACGGACGGACAGACGGACAGACGGACGGACAGACAGACATAGCTATATCGACTCGGCTGTTGATGCTGATCAAGAATATATATACTTTATGGGGTCGGAAACGCTTCCTTCTGGGTGTTACACACATTAATTTTTTGCACAAATCTAATATACCCCTTTACTCTTCGAGTACCGGGTATAAAAATTATTTTCGCTCTGCCAGTTATGTGACAGTTCGTTGATGACTGATACCACAATATTTAAATGCAAGAAGTCCCAGAAAGCTACGCGTTTGGAAACGAGAGATATGGGAGCACGACTCAAGTTTGCAAAAATGCATATGGACTGGCTTGTGTTACAGCGACGAAACACTCTATGGGTCAGATAGCCTCCAGAGAATATGTCGGGCGTTCACAGAACCCGACTACCACCCAAAATCTTCGTAAAAAAACCGTTAGGCATGCTGGGCTGATCCAGCTCATATGGGCTATTAGTTAATACTCTGGTGTTTGCGTATTTGACAAAAATGTTTATTTTATCCTACTTTAGAATATATTACATTCATATTAACTTTGAAAAATGCTTCTCAAAAGGATCTTTCAACAGTATAATGATCCGAAACACTTACGAAAGCTCGCTAGGCATTGGGTTGCATCCGAAAAAATCCATGTCTAGATCAGTCACCTTAAACTCATCGAAATCTTTTGGAGGAATGTCAAAGGCATTGTAGCAACTGTAAATCTGTCAATCAGAACTAAATTTTGGCAAGTGGTTTACGAATTATTGGCTCGAATCCTATTGAAACTTTGGCAGGACCTTATTTACCCATGTCAGGCCAGGTCAAGGCCGTAATGAAAACCAAATTGATTAAGATCTAAACATAAAACCTTAAGAAACATGAATAATATCTAACATAGGGTTCAATTTGATTTTCGTGGTTTTTTGATTTCCTGAAAAAAAAACTATTTTAATGAACAGCAGATTTCATGGGTAATTGCCTAAAGTAATGAAAAACAAGCAGATTGAATGGAAATGTTTCGAGATTTCTTCAGGATTCTAATGTTTACATTCCAGGCTTTCTAAAAAGGTATCGTTTGTTCAGTTTGGAAAACCAGAAATATATCAAAAACAGTTTTGAGGGTGGTGACGTGAAACACTGCTATTTTAGTTAACCCAGCTGTAAATAAAATAATAATATGTATAAAACATTAAAGTAATATTTTTAGCATTTTTTTTTTCTACCAATCATTTTTTGTTTTTATACCCGTTACTCGAAGAGTAAAGGGGTATATTAGATTTGTTGAAAAAATGGATGTGTGTAACACCCAGAAGGAAGCGTTTCCGACCCCAGAAAGTATATATATTCTTGATCAGCATCAATAGCCGAGTCGATATAGCTATGTCTGTCTGTCTGTCTGTCCGTCCGTCTGTCTGTCCGTCTTCATTTGCGCCTATAGCTCAGAGACTGTAAAAGCTAGAGAAACACAATTTTGAATCCAGTCTCCTGTCCTATAACACTGTTACAAGTGTATTTCAAAATTTCGCCCCGCCCCCTTCCGCCCACTCAAAGGAAGAAAATCTGTGGCATGCACAATTTCAAAGATACGAGAAAACTAAAAACGCAGAATCATAAAGAATGAGCATATCTATCAGAGTGTTGAATCTGGATCAGATCAGATGATAAATATAGCCACAATGAAGAAACCCATTTCGAAATGCATCGTTCCCTCTCGCTCTCTCTCACACACAGGGGTGGGCGCTATGCCTGATCGAATTTTTTGACGCCTAGATCTCAGAGACTATAAGAGCTAGATCAACCAAAATTTCTATCCAAGCTCAAATATCAAACCGAGTCGGGTTTGTTTAAAAAATTTGGCCACGCCCCCTTCCACCCTCACAAAGGACGAAAAACATAGAATCATAGAAAATTATCATATCTATCAGAGTACTGAATCTGAATCAGATCGGATCATAAATATAGTCAGAAGGAACAAATGAAATTTCAGTGGCCTTCCAAGCGCAGACTCATTCCCTCTCTCTCTCGCACACAGCCGTGTATGTATATGTAGGACACATCAAATAGATCAAAATCTCCGAAAAGGTTCGACTTAATTACTTTTTCTTTTTTGGCTAAAATTAAATTTGTCCCTTTTGCGAACATGTAATAAATTACAACAAGCTCACATACATATATACTGACTGAGTACCGGGTATAAAGTAGAGCCGCGGCGTAGACGCGGCTCACAACGTTCCCCCTCGTTGTTTATGTATTTTTAGTTTTTTATCTAAATTTTGTATTCGAAATTTTATGCGCATTTTAAAAAAGAATTCTTTTGTCTTTATATTTAATTCAATGTCATTTGCACTTTTCAGCATTTCGGCCAGCAAAAATCGTCTCCGACAAATATTGTTGCCATTGGGTGCGTTCTATAATAAACTATTTGTGGTTTTGTGTCATATATACACAATAAATAAATGCCGATTTCAAATAATAGTTAGCATATTTTTTTTAATTGTTTAGAGTGTACGAGTATATTCGTAAAAAATGAAGAAGACAATGAAAAAATCGTACGCTACACAACCTCTTTCGACGACGTTTGACAAACGACAAATGACAAAAATGACGTCCCCGAAAGAGAGCACATGTGGTGAGTACGCCACCTTTATATAATTTCACATTGGTCGCACCTGTGACTTGAAGCCGCTTCAATAGATCAATAGGTGGACCTCTAATCCGCCAGATATTGGAGGGGTGCTATACCCGCTGTCACGTGGGCTGCCTCTTTTAAACCTGTCCGGAAGGCGCAGACTATGCAAAGAGGCGGTGAGTGGTTGCCAGACCCCGGGCGTAGCTCACTGTTTGATGGGCCTTTGTCCAGACATTGTCCAAGTATTTTTAATGAATTACATGAAGTTTTTTTTACATAACTTAAGTATCTTAAATCTGGTTGTAATGGACTTTGCAGTTCTGAAAAGCTGATAAATGGAGCTTTAAATTGGACTTGAACGCTTTGAAGCTTCGATATATAGCTTACAAATGCAAAATGTTTTCTACGGTATTTTTTCCCAAAACTTTAAAAACTCAGTAAAAGTCGCAAAAACAACATTTGAATCCCATATGGACATGATCAGGTAACGTATATAGCCGGTATATATACATACCTAGGATTCAGTAAAACCAATTTTACAAGTCCTTTTCGTTTGCTTTGATCAAATTTTGGCAGTTGGGCCAGCAACTTACCAAACGATATTTAACGGTAAAATACGATTTTAGGACCTTTGTTCAAACGGGTGCATCTTAGCCGTTCATCCATAGATTTTTACAAACGGTACCATAAAAGATGCCTAATGAATGCACCTATACAAATAAAATATAAAAACAAAAGAAACTTTTACTGAGTTTTTTAAGTTAACAAAAAAAAAATAGTATCATAATATTAGTTTTAGGTGTAGCAATGTATCAAAATAAAACAAACCAATAAAATTCAACAAAAATTTTACGTACCAAAAACTAATTTTTTAAGCTTAAAAAAAATATAGACGCACTCAAATTTTTTTTTTATCTTGTTTAAAAATGGTTAAAATCGAATTAAAGGGATAGCATTTCTTAAACATAAGACAAAATAAGATATAAATAACAATTCCTGAGGATCCCGTGTTTTGCTTGTAGTTGTTATTCGTTTCTGAATGGTCGTTGGGTACATTGTACAGACATTGAAAAAAATCATATCCTAAATCTAAAAAATGAAATCAACACAATGTCTGATGTAGCCACAATACTAAAATATTAAAGATAAAGTGTTTTTTATGAATCACCACATAAAATAACCACATAGAATAAAAGTAGAAAAACGCGCGCAATATCGCAGAAGTTTTACAACCGCCTTGTTCGACAATATCTAAAAAATTATCAGAACTCACTTTTCAGTAGCCGACCTATAATAAAAAGGATGATTAATGTCTATAGCAAAGACTATATAGCTCGAAAGGTACCATTAATTAGGAAAAAATATTTCAGATACCGAGTCAATTTCGGCAAGGTGAATTTTTCTCGTCCTAATTGGAAAATTTATTTTTGTTAGATAAAACTGAGATCAATTAGTTTAAATTTTATGTTAAACCCCATATTAGGCACCTTAAGAATACTGCCCACGACACAAGGTTCTTTATTAAAACGGGTCAACATGGTGTACCAACTGAACCCAATTTTAGGTCTCTAAATTAATTTTTCGACTTAAAGACAAAAAAAAAAAAAAAAGAGGGACCGTTGTGATTGTTCCTTTTGGCTACACTAATGATCCGACCTAAACCAGATTCGGCAATCTGATAAATACGGGTATTTTCAATGTTTCTGCGTTTTTGGTTTTCTCGTTTCTCCACCCTGGTGTGTGAGAGAGAGCAAGAGGGAACGATGCATTTCGAAATGGTTTTCTTCATTGTGGCTATATATATGATCTGATCTGATCCAGATGCAACACTCTGATAAATATGGTCATTGTCTATGATTCGTAACAGTTTCATATCACAGAAGTCTAGATACAAAATTTGGTTGCGCTATCTTCTATTGTCTCTGAGCTATAGGCGCTAATGAGGACGGACGTATGGACAGACAAACAGACATAGCTATATCGACTCGGCTATTGATGCTGGTCAAGAATAAATAGACTTTATGGTCTCGGAAACGCTTCCTTCTGTGTTTAACACACATTCGTTATCATCACAAATGGTCTTCCAAGCGCTTGTTCATTCTCTCTCTCTCGCACACAGACGTGTATGTATACATGTAGACATGTAGAGAAGACAGATGTAAAAAACTTATGTAAACAAAAATGGAAACATCTAATATATTAAAATCTGCGAAATGGTTCGACTTAATATGTTTTTTCTTTTTTGGCTCAAATTCTATTTGTCCCTTTTGCGAACATATACTAAATTACATATATCGTAAGCTCATATACATATATACTGACTGAGTACCGGGTATAAAGTAGAGCCGCGGCTCACAACGTTCCCTCTCGTTTTAAATTGAATTAAGGGTCGGTCGCGAGCGTAAGATTTTTCCATACTTTTTTTGTTAAATTCCCATAAATCACTACATATTTCCCTAACAAAAAACGTAATACTTAATTTATATAATATTTAACATTTATAAAAAGAAATAGGAAAGTTTGTTTAATATAATTTTGTTTTTTTGTTTGTTTTTTATAATAAAATGAAATATTAACAAGAAATGTATTTAATTTTATTTAATATGAATTAGCTGGCAAAAATCATCTAGCTTAACCCTCCCCGAGGGTGCCGGCTGGGCACTGAGCACTGCATTATCTCATTGTCGCATGCTCTGTCCAAGGCAATGCAGTGTCTAGCTAAGGCAATGATTCAGCATCCTATCGATCTGGAGTCGGGCGAGCTGGGCATAAAACGCTAGGGGGTGGCTCCCCCGAAAAACATTAGCCACGTGTGGACCTTCGCGCCAATTATGGAGGAGAAGAAGGATAAAGCACAGGTTGGGATGTCAACCCAAACGTCGGTGGGAAGCGTGGCTGCTACCACCGGCGGGTGCGTGGAGGAGCAATCCTCTCTGCGTGTCGCCTCTGGTCAGACCTCTGACGTGGCGGGAGCAGGTGACGTCCATTGTAACACTACTGCCGGAAAAACTCCTCGCTGTATGAGCCGCGCAGGTGCTGTAGTCGAGACAGACTCGGACCTGGAGAGCGTGGTATCCATCAGCAAAACTGAAGAAGAACGCCTTCTCCGCACAATATAAAGCGGTCCTGAAAATATATGGCAGGCTCCAAGGCAAGGCGGATATCTCCCAGGAGAAGAAATCCAAGCTAGCTTGGACCAAGCTAAAGGTAGAGAAGGGCCGCAAGTACAACGATTCTCCAGATTAATAAAGAAGCAGAGGACATCGTCTAAGCAATATACTGGAAAATGGCGTGGGGCATGGGCAGTGTGTAGGTGACTGGTGGAAGAAACTGACTCCAAAGATTACCAACTTCTCATTGGTACGGACGCCAATTCTCACCATAATATGTGGGGAAGCCCCGATATCACCGACCGAGATGAGTCACTCTTAGACTTTATACTATCAACTAATATAGATGTAGCAAACGTAGGCGTCCCACCTCGTCAAACGTGCTAGAACTAACTCTCGTAATGGTATCTGAATGGAGAGTCCTCGAAAGACCATCCTTCTCAGATCAATGGTATAATCAGCTTAAGTGCGAATCCGAATACACTCCGAAGGCAACAGTCTACAGAAACCCCTGGAACACAAACTGGGGAAAGTTTAAACAGACAGCTACTTCGAAGCTCGCGAATCCAGGCTCAGTGAAATCCGCGGAAGACATAGAAAAGTTCTTGGAGACTCTCTCCAAGGTTTTACTATATGCCTACCGCAAAACATGCCCACCCTCAAAAGCAAAACAAAAAAAGAACCAAACCACCCTGGTGGAACCGGGACATCTCACTTCAAAGAAATACCCTCAGAGAATTCTTCAAGCTGGCCAAACAAGCGAACCAAGAGATCATCAACGAGGAATACAAGATCTTACTCAGAAAGTACAAGAAGGAAATACGTAAGGCACAACGTAGCTCGTGGAGGAACTTCTGCTCCAACATCGAGAATGTGCCTGAAACAGCAACACTCAGGAAGCTCCTCGCAAAGCAGCCCACCATACAGAGTCAGCTCAAGTTGATTAACGAACAGTGGCCAGAGAGCAGCGAAGAGGCCTTGACAGCACCAATGGAGGCTCACTTCGCAGAATGCACTGAAGTTACTGATGCCGAAATGCAAAAGGACCACGCAACCGTGGAACAAAACCCCCCCAACAGATCTGATAACTCACAAGAAAAGCACCTGGACTGGATGGAATGTTCCCAGCCGTGCTGCAGATGACCAAAGGGTGATCACCCCATGGCTTTTCGCAATATACTCGGCATGTCTATAACTCAATCCAATGGAGGACCTCTAGAGTTGTCTTCCTCCCAAAGGCAGGAATGTGCAGCCATGTTAGTCCCAAGGATTATAGACCGATAAGCCTTACCTCTTTTCTACTAAAAACACTGGAAAAGCTGCTGGATCTACACATCAGGAATGAGGTAGGGGGACTGATGTCAACCAACCAGCATGCCTACACCAAAGGGAAATCGGTGGAGACAGCACTACATTCGTTAGTAGCTACCGTCGAGAAAGCTCTCTACAGTAAAAAGTATGCATTATGAGTATTCGTAGCTATATCCGGAGCATTTAATAACGTGGCTACGAACGCAATAATGGATCGCCTAGAAGCGACCAACATACACCCAGCAATCAGCCTATGGATAAAAAACCTCCTGAGTTGTAGACGGGTGCGATCAGAGTGAGGCACCGCTTCCACGGTAAAGGGGGCACACAGAGGCACACCTCGGGGTGGAGTCCTGTCGCCCGTCAATCTTGTGGTCGACAACCTCATCTAGAGATTCAAGAGGACGGGACTAGACTCAACACCTCAACATATATACAGATGGCTCCAAGATGGACGGAGGACTAGGAGCGGTCTTATACTGCACAGACCCTGTCCTGACTGGCTACTGGCGCCCATTAAAAAAAAAAACTCGTTTTTCATGCTCTTTTTTGCGTTTTAGCGTTAAAAACAAATATTAATAAAAATATTTTTAAAAAAATCGCTCCGTTAAGGCCCCCCAAATTTAATTAGCTTTTATTTCAATGGTGAAAAATTGAAATCGGTTGACTCCTTGAAGCTGTAGAAGGTACCGCGCATGAAAATCATGCTTCGAGAAAAACGCGTTTAAAGTTGTATGTAGTACAAAAATCGTACTGTAAAATCCCAGGCTGTTCCGCCCAATCGAGTATATCTCGAGAACTACATGGGATTTACAAATATCCTTTCTCCATAGAATAAGGATACTTATTAGGCAAAACAAAAAATTCAATTTTTTCGGTAAAACAAAATACCATTTTTCAAAAATGGTTAATACAAAAATAAGCCATAAAGATTCCTTAAATATTTTAAAAGCCCCAATTTTTTCGGTAAAACAAAATACCATTTTTCAAAAATGGTTAATACAAAAATAAGCCATAAAGATTCCTTAAATATTTTAAAAGCCTCAAATCTATCAGAAAAATCGGTTTGGTTCTCAGCGCAAAAAAAAGTTCAATTTTGTCAATGTTGTCTTATATGGCAGGCAAATTGGCTTTGAAGTCAGATAATATTGGTTTTGGCACTTTTGGCACCCAACTTGAAACATGAAGCAAATGTTCGCAAATTATGAATGTTATTATGAATTTTTTATTAATTTGCAGGAAACAAAATAAACTAATGGAAAAAATTAAGTTCTTGTTGAATAAATCGTTATTATAATTTTACTGAATTTTTTTTCAATCGTTTGGTCAAATTTCTAAATGACCGTAGAAAAAGTGTGATTTGGGAAAATATTTTTGTTAATTATATGAATACGATATAAAAAAATCTAGTATGTACTTTTTTTGGGAATTGATTTAACTTGGAACTGGAGAAGTCAAAAATGCATGAAATTTCAGAGTGCGGCATTTTTTTGTCGCTGGGGGAATTTTCTGGGCTCCAGTAAAGAATATAAATATTCTATATTTTTTGTCGCTCGCATATGGACATTCAAAATGAAAGGCAAGAAGACAAAGAACACACAAAAAAGCGAATATTTACAAATTGGCAAATTCATGATTGCAAAGAGCGAGAAGAAAGCTGGAGAATTACAACAGTAATTAATACTTTAGCCTTGGTCTTGCTTGATTGTCCAAAAATGTCTTTCATCAAAATATTCGATAGGTAAATTGAGCTACTGATGGCGACTTAGGTTTGTTTTTACATTTTTTAAAAATAATTTAGCCCCGCTCTTCTTTTCCAATGAGCAGCAGATTTCAAAGGTAATTGTCTAAAGTAATGAAAAACAAGAGGATGGAATGCAAATTTCAGGCTTAATTCCAGGCTTACATTCCAGGCTTTCTAGAAAGGTCTCGTTTGGAAGACCAGAAACACACTCTTCATCACTTCAATAGGACACCACCTAAGTGCGTTTTCTATCGCTAACTGCTCGCAAACCAATGATGATAGAGACTTAATTTTTTTTTTTAAATTTAATATCATTTAATACCGTTGCCTTAACCAAATGAAATTTTTCATGAATCATTATAAATTAATAACCAGAAATTCTTAAGCAAAATCCCTCAACTTCCGGGACTAAAATATTGTGTCACTTGAATAGGACACTTAAGCCTAGTATCCAGCACCGCGGAAACGAAAAATTACTGCCAAACTCCATATAAAAAAAACTGGGCCAGGAATTTTTCGGTTGCGTTTTACTGGCCTCAGTATCCAGCAAGCTGAACGAAATCCACAGATTCTTATCGATAGTTAGCCTATCGACACGATTGTGGACTGAGAGATCAGCTGGTATTCCCGCAAGTAAAATATATGCGCCTATTATTACTGAAGTGATTGTGAAAAATGGAGTCAAAAATTGGGCGCAAAACCAAAAAAAAGATATGCAAATTTTCAACGTGAGAAGATTGCTTTAATAAAAGCAGTCAAGGCAAGGCCATGTCTTTGGCGGATTACGGAAAATACATTTTGACATTTTGGTGCCTCCGTCTGCGTTGTACTTCCCCTATATTTTGTTTGCAACAATATATGCCGCCCCAAACACAATAAATTCGTCATCAGAGTCAAATTTTCTCCTTTTTTAATTTTAATTGAACTATCACATTAGGCGCTGTTCACAAAACTCAGCTGATTCATCAGAGTGACCGACCTTTTATTGGGTACGTGGTCTCACTATTTCAGTTTCGTTCCTCACACACGAAATAAATAGCAAATTCCTGGCAGTAATTTTCCGCAGTGCTGGATACTAGGCTTTAAACAGAAAAACATTTCAGAGATCTCAGATTCTTTTAAACATACATATAACTTAAATATAAGGTATCTGGCTTAATATAAAAAAAAAACAAAACGGTTTTTAATAATGCGTCGAGCCACATTGCCGTTCCAAAACTTCAGTTATCCGGTTTAGAAGGGATTGATACAAACTGGCCAAGTAATTTAATGAAATCGAGTCCCAAGCTAATTCGATCGCTTTGATGAGCTCGGGTACACACGAATATTACTTTCGTGAGCCATATATCTGACGTGTCAGCCATCCCCAAACATTTTCGATTATATTTAAATCGGGTGAGCCCTTCTCAGTCCAGCTTAAAAGGTTCACATTTTGCCTCTTTATATAAGATTTTACAGCCCGTCTGAGAACACGAAGCTATGCAACTGCGAGGTCCAGGCCACATGCTCGCGACAAAAATTGATGCGTTGCTCTTTTAGTTAGGGGGAGGCTTCTTCTTTTTTTTTTTGTACCTCTATAGGTGTTTAGCCTTCAAAATAACGCGATGGACAGTAGATAGACTAGCCTTAACATCACATTTTCCACGAATTTTTGCCACAGGGTCGGGAGAACTTGACGCTTTTCTTAATATGAGGAGTCTTTCCGAATCAGTGAGCATACTGTGTGTGCGTCCTTTCATATTCTTTCTATATTCAGACTCATTACTTAAAAATTACGATATGACATGCCGCCTCCTGTTGATTTTTTTTTCTATTTGTGCAATTGATTGTCCAGAGTCCTTGTTCCTATTCCTTTATTTCCTCCTCAGTTAATGCTTTTCCTGGACCCATTTTAATTTTATATTAAAGGTTATCAACGAAAATTACAAAAAAGATCGATCAGCGAAAACTGCATGAGTATATGGCAAAGTAGACGATCAAACAAAACGCATGTTCATGACACAAAAAAATTGACTCAATTTCAAGCGAATACCAACAAAAATCAAGAAAAAAATATAACGGATCTTTCTCAGAACTTGCAGTTTGTTGCTGAGAGAGACAAATAGTTGCACAAAGAGAACGAGCAAAAATACCGTTATTTTATCATTTCGCTTTTGAGCTATAAGCAATTGAACATATACTGTAAAGGTTGTCCTATTCAACTGATGAGGAATATATATCAAAAACTGGTTTCATTGAACACAGCTACAGTAGGACCCTCCCAGTTACAGGCCCCCCCCACGTAAATTTGGACAGCAAGCAGAAGCTACTGATCTGAGTATGAGGAGTCGTGTTAGTAGACAGTAGCTGTGGCAAATTAAAAAAAACTGCAATAAAAAAACAAGAAAGTAATTTTTTGTTGTTTTCGAATTGCGATATATGGGTGTTAAAATTTTTTTAAAAATGTGAGTGTTTCATTTTTTTTGCAGTGTTGTCAATGTACTTTCTGATTTATCTTCATATTTAACTAAAATGTATGCATAACAGATTTTTTTGTTTCTTGAAATTGTTATTGTTATTTCCAAGTATAGGCCACATAATACACAATGTTTTTGCGTGTGTTTGGTCGAGAAACTGCATAATATAATTTTCTATCTTAACGTGACATATTTTAGCACTGTTTTTATGCATTTTACGTCAAGTAAACACCGGCAGAATCATTTATTTAAAAACATTTATCAAATAAATCAATTAATTAAATAAAAAATTAATTTTAATTTTCTAAGCCATAAGCTAAGCGCACCAAGAAAGAGTAGGCCAGTGAAGGCCCTAATAATTAATAAATTTGAATTTTTTCCCTATATGTGGTGGTTTCATTTTATTTTTCTTAATTTTTAGTGGATTTTTCAAGGGTGCCCCAAACAGGATATACAATTTTTATTTTCAAAAAAATGATCACTTCAGTGAATTCTTGATAACTTTTTTCTATTCGAAGGAATCGATTTAGTTTCTTCACTGACGTTTACCTAAGATATCTTGCTTTTAGTTCGTATACATAATTTTATATAATATGCTCTTGGTCAAAAGTTATGGGAAAACAACGAAACTAGCCTGTTTCCACTATAGTTATCATGTCTAAAAGAGAGAGAGAGAGCGAGAGAGAGGAGACAGAGCGAGAGTGTAATATTACGCTCCTGTTTCTGATATGAAAACAATTTGCAATATGCTGCTGCTCAGATTTTTTTACAATTGCAGCAGCCCCGTGCTGCAGGATTTAGACGTTTATGTCACTGGCACTGGCACAGGCACTTTCACTGGACACCGTCGTCGCTCCTGACACGATTTTTCAAAAGAAATGACAGCGCACGTATTTATGTGCCCAACAAACCAACGCTCGAAAATGAAATCGCCAATACTCGACAAAACTCTTGCAATCGGATCAAAGAAACTATAAATATGATTCATACCTTCTTCGGTTTGCGGCAGTTAAACCGAGCGTTATGCGAGACTATCTTACTCTCTTGCCAGTGCTTTTTGATACAAAAATGTATCACTAGTTATACCCGCTACTCGAAGACTAGAAGGGTATATTAGATTTGTGGTGAAAGTGGATATGTGTAACACCAAGAAGGAAGCGTTTCCGACCCCATAAAGCATATATATTCTTGATCAGCATCGATATAGCCATGTCTGTCTGTCCATCCCCTATAATTTTCGAGTACCGGGTATAATTAGCATATCTAGCAGATTGTCTAATCTGAATCAGATCGAATTATTTATAAAGACAGAAGGAACAAATGAAATAGCAGTGGCTACACAACGCTCCCACGCGCTTACTTATTTTCTCTCCACCACACACTACCAAATAAAATCTAGTATATAACGAGGGGGAACGTTATGAGCCGCGTCTGCGCCGCGGCTCTACTTTATACCCGGTACTCAGTCAGTATGTATGTATGTGAGCTTGTTGTAATTTATTACATGTTCGCAAAAGGAAAAAATTTAATTTTAGCCAAAAAAAACAATTTAAGTCGAACCTTTTCGGAGATTTTGATCTATTAGATGTTTCCATATTTGTTTACATAAATTTTTTACATCTGCCATTTCTACATGTTTTTATCTACTTCCTACATATACATACACGACTGTGTGCGAGAGAGAGAGGGAATCAGTCTGCGCTTGGAAGGCCACTGAAATTTCATTTGTTCCTTCTGACTATATTTATGATCCGATCTGATCCAGATTCAATACTCTGATAGATATGGTCATTTTCTATGATTCTGCGTTTTTGGTTTTCCCGTATCTTCAAAATTGTAGATTTTCATCTTTTGTGGGGGCGGAAGGGGGCGTGGCCAAATTTTGAAATACACTTGTACTGACGTGATATCACAGGAGCATGGATAGAGAGTTTGGTTGCTCTAGCTCTTATAGTCTCTGAGATCTAGGCGCTCATCTGGACGAATGGGCACAGCGCCCAACCCTGTGTGTGAGAGAGAGCGAGAGGGAACGATGCATTTCGAAATGGTTTTCTTCATTGTGGCTATATTTATAATCCGATCTGATCCAGATTCAACACTCTGATAGATATTGTCATTATCTACGATTCTGCGTTTTTAGTTTTCTCGTATCTTTAAAATTGTGCATGCCACAGATTTTCGTCCTTGGAGTGGGCGGAAGGGGGCGGGGCGAAATTTTGAAATACACTTGTAACAGTGCGATAGGACAGGAGTCTGGATACAAAATAGTGTTCCTCTAGCTTTTATGGTCTTTGAGCTATAGGCGCTAATGAAGACGGACAGACGGACGGACGGACCGACGGACAGACGGACGGACAGACAGACATAGCTAAATCGACTCGGCTATTGATGCTGATCAAGAATATATATACTTTATGGGGTCGGAAACGCTTCCTTCTGGGTGTTACACACATTAATTTTTTGCACAAATCTAATATACCCCTTTACTCTTCGAGTACCGGGTATAAAAATCTTCGAAACGGTTAGACCGATCTTTATGTGTGTGTAGTACCCCACATTACTGCATAATAGCCAATGGCCCTATCTACATAACTAAACTTTTTTACAATCTATGTTCAATTGGTTAAAGCTCAAAAGCGATATGATAAAATAAGAGATTTTTTGCACGTTCTCTTTGGGCAACTATTTGTCTCTCTCAGAAACAGACTACAAGTTCTGGGAAAAATCCGTTATATTTATACCCGGTACTCGAAGAGTATAGGGGTATATTAGATTTTTTTTAAAAATGGATGTGTGTAACACCCAGAAGGAAGCGTTTCCGACCCCATAAAGTATATATATTCTTGATCAGAATCAATAGCCGAGTCGATATAGCTATGTCTGTCTGTTCGTCCGTCTGTCCTTCTGTCCGTCCGTCTTCATTAGCGCCTATAGCTCAGAGACTATAAAAGCTAGAGGAACACAATTTTGTATCCAAACTTCTGTGATATCACACTGTTTTTCAAAATTTCGCCCCGCCCACACAAAGGACGAAAACTTGTGGCATGCACAATTTTGAAGATACGAGAAAACCAATAACGCAGTATCATGGAAAATTACCGTATCTACCAGATTGACGAATCTGGATCAGGTCGGATCATTATTATAACCAGAAGGAGCATATTACATTTCAATGGGTACGCAACCCACTCCAATTACTGTTGATGGAAATAGTAGAAAACAAGAAAAAATCTCTTTCGAAAGAAGTCTTCTGGAGTTGCCGTCTCCCGAAATAAAAGATTCAAATGAAAATTGATTGGACTCGCAGTCTGATCCTGATTGTGATGAGGACATCTACGACATACAACTAGAAGAAGAAGACGATGCTATTTAAAAAGAAAAATAATATGTAATAAAGTTGCAATCTTTTTAAATAAATATAACTAATTTGGCTGAATTCAGAGTAATACGACATTACTACTACGAATTAGTTTGCAGGAGAGGCAAAAGTGAGCGTGGTCGACCTGACCCAAAAACTGTTTTAAAAACTATTCATACTATTCAACTGTTCATTCAACCCAATTTTCGAAGTTTCAAGTCTATAGCTTAATTTTTCGTGTTAAATAAAAACGTTTTTCGTACCACAGTGCATTGGAAGCATGTCTATGGATATCAATAAAAATATTGAGCAGCGTGTTATAGAAATATTCAGCCTAACCTACAAAACGAAAATAGCCGTAGAAGTCTAACTGTCGTAAAGTGTCGCAGTTAATTTAATATACATTAGCTAATATATACATTTTACATTAATTTAACATAGTTATTTCGAGATCTGTTATTAAATTTGCTGTCCTAAGTCACTTCTAGCCATATTAGGACCAATTGGTCATTTGCATAAAAAAGTTTGGACTTTTATGAGTTAAACGACCACGTTTGATATCAATTAATGATAAATCAAAAATTTACCTCAGCAGAAAAATGGATTTAAGCCGTGAACACTTTCTAGCGATTATTTTTCACAACTTTCGGCGCGGATTAAGTAGACAAGAATGCATCGATGAACTAAAAATGTTATACGGCGGACAAGCACCTTCCTTTAGCACTGTAAAAAACTGGTACTATGAGTTTTCTCGTGGTCGCTGTTCGCTCAGCGACGAATTCCATTAGGGTCTTCCAAAATCAGCTGTTGTGCAACAAAATATCGATGCTGTGCAATAACTGATTAAGAAATATCGTCATGTGACATACCGTGAGATAGAGGCATCCTTGGACATAAGTATGACGTCCATCAATAAGATTTGCCATGATCACCTGGGTGTAAAAAAGATGTGTTCCCGTTGGATCCCGCATAATGTAACCATCCAGCTTTTTTGCCTGCGCGTGTGGATAGGTGTAAAGAAATGTTCCAAAAATACGATCGTGGTGCTTCAGAAAGTGTATATAATATCTACACAGTTGACGATTCCTGAATATATTCATACGAGCCGGAAACGAAACAACTATCGACTGTTTGGGTCTTCCAAGACGACCCAAATCCAACAAAAGTTGTTCGCTCGCGAAGCACATCGAAGCAAATGGTCGCCAGTTTTTTTGGTATTAATGGCCACGTGTCTACAGTGACATTAGAGAAACTTAAAACAGTTAATTGATATTGGTATTCAACCAAATTTGTTTGATCCATTTTATACATTAACTTTTTCCTAATTTCCAACATTTACAAGCAAAACTAGGGGGAAAGTTGTGAGCCGCTGTTAATGCCGCGGCGCTACTTTATACCCGGTATGCAGTCAGTATATACACTTATCAAAATAACTATGGGTACAAGCATGTTGTGCAACTTTATCGTTAAAGAAACCCGTTTTAAGAAATTTAAATTGTTTAGGAATAATAGTACATTTATCAGGATTTATTTTGATTCAACTCCTTAATTTCTAACTTCTAAACTTTTCTTAATTTAAGCATAGTATCCAGCACCGCGGAAACGAAAAATTACTGCCAAACTCCATATAAAAAAACTAGACCTCCTGGAGCGCAGGATTCGACTCCATACCATATCATCATAAGATACTCTCAAAAAAATCCTTCTTCAAGAATGGAGCCAGGAATGGTGCAGAATACCAAGAAATTGGTCGAATCAATACCAATTCGGTTGGCAGAAGTAATACATCGTAAGCTGTATCCGACTTCATATTCATTCCTCATCACATTTTCCGAAAAAACGGAATTTTCTTTGGGGTTTTTGTTTTGTACGCATACTTTTTCTGGTTGGAAATCAGACGAATTTATAAATTTTTTGCTATATTAAGAAAAGTTCACAAGTTAGAAATTAAGGAGTTAAATAAAAATAGAGCCTGATAAATGTATTGTAATTTACATACGACTCTAGAGGAAACACCTGGACAAAAATCAAAAATATCCAAAAATCTAGAGAAAAATATGCTAAGAATCGTGAAACAAGTCCCATTTTATTATTCTAGTAATTAAAAAATATCTTATATGGATTTTAACCCTTCTAAGCTAAGAGTAATACTAATATCTTACAACCAAAAGTCCAAAAGAACCATTTAAAAATGTTTTCCTATTGAAGAAGAATGTACCCAAGATGATTATAGTCGCTGTAGAGAATAGAGACAAATAGAGCAATACCCACCCTGTGGCGACGAGCCGAGAGGTTTTTTAATTGCAGATGCTCAATTTTCAATTCGAAGTGCTCCAATTTCTTCAGAAGAATAAGTCGAATAAATAAAAAGAAACAATTGTAGCTTAACAAATGTTTTTATTTGTTTAAACTTTGTTTTGCTTATTCCTGGTACCGACACTCGGAAAATTTCCTTGGATTTTTCCTCTAATATTGCCGACGCTTCGATCCGTTGTGCAAGGGTCGACTTTTGTCGAATTGTTGCACCTTCCTGGAGAGCCCATGTTCACTTGTGTAAATCTTTATCTGAAGTAAATTAAGATGAAGTACATTTGGAAGACTATGACTAATATGTTCTTCCTCATCGAATTCCTAATTTTTGACTAACGCCACCATTAATTTTTGAAGCAAAATTTGTTGCTGGTGATTCACAGTCGAAGTAATAATTCAATTTTCCATATTTTTTTATACCCGGTACTCGAAGAGTAAAGGGGTATATTAGATTTGTGCAAAAAATTAATGTGTGTAACACCCAGAAGGAAGCGTTTCCGACCCCATAAAGTATATATATTCTTGATCAGGATCAATAGCCGAGTCGATATAGCTATGTCTGTCTGTCCGTCCGTCCGTCCGTCCGTCCGTCCGTCCGTCCGTCCGTCCGTCCGTCCGTCTTCATTAGCGCCTATAGCTCAAAGACTATAAAAGCTAGAGGAACACAATTTTGTATCCAGACTCCTGTCCTATCGCACTGTTACAAGTGTATTTCAAAATTTCGCCCCGCCCCCTTCCGCCCACTCCAAGGACGAAAGTCTGTGGCATGCACAATTTTAAAGATACAAGAAAACTAAAAACGCAGAATCATAGACACTGACCGTATCTATCAGATTGTAGAATCTGGATCAGATCGGATAATAAATATAGCCACAATGAAGAAAACCATTTCGAAATGCATCGTTCCCTCTCGCTCTCTCTCACACACAGGGGTAGGCGCTATGCCTGATCGAATTTTTTGACGCCTAGTTCTCAGAGACTATAAGAGCTAGAACCACCAAACTTTCTATCCAAGCTCCTGTGATATCAAACCGAGACGAGTTTGTTTTAAAATTTGGACACGCCCCCTTCCGCCCCCACAAAAGATGAAAATCTACAATTTTGAAGAAACGAGAAAACTAAAAACGCAGAATCGTAGAAAATGATTATATCTATCAGAGTATTGAATTTGGATCAGATCGGATCATAAATATAGTCAGAAGGAACAAATGAAATTTCAGTGGCCTCCCAAGCGCAGACTGATTCCCTCTCTCTCTCGCACACAGCCGTGTATGTATATGTAGGAAGTAGATTTAGACATGTAGAAAAGACAGATGTAAAAAACGTATGTAAACAAATATGGAAACATCTAATAGATCAAAATCTCCGAAAAGGTTCGACTTAAATTGTTTTTTTTTGGCTAAAATTAAATTTTTTCCTTTTGCGAACATGTAATAAATTACAACAAGCTCACATACATACAAACTGACTGAGTACCGGGTATAAAGTAGAGCCGCGGCGCAGACGCGGCTCATAACGTTCCCCCTCGTTTTTGTATATTTTCACAAAAATATAGAGCACAAATTTTTTGTTTGTTATTGTCAGCTGTGTTTTCAATGGATTGTGGATGGGGGATGGTGGCCTGTGGGAATCGAGGTTTCACATCTGTCAAAAAATCCCACCGTTCCCCGTAAATGTGATGTGTGGGAAAAGGCTATTATGTTAGTTTAGAAGGGTTTACCTCCATAAAAGATTATTTTTTTAATGTCTCACGATTCTTAGCATATTTTTCTCTAGATTTTTGGATATTTTTGATTTTTGTCCAGGTGTTTCCTCTAGAGTCGTATGTTTTATTGCAATTTCCATCATTACCTTGGAACACTTCAATGTTTCGACTAGATTACGGACCGAAAATTCTTTATTCTGGACTTTTTCATGCCCATGCGTTTCTGGACGTTGCAATGCACGTCCTTTACCATTCTAAGTATCTGGACTTTGTTTTATGGATGTTTTTACATCTTAAATTACTAGCACTTATTTTTCGAGATAGTTTAAAACCAAACAACTTTTTTGGAAAACGGTTTTTTACGAAATAGAAAAATGTTTATGTGTGTGTCCCTATTATTTCGCACAGCCAAAAGCCTATGACATTTAGAACAAAAAACGTTAATTTTTTCACCACTACTCTTGGGTTTTTTACTCATACATTATGAAGTGCAGATATGGAACCTAAAACTATTAAGATCACTTCAAAATAACTGAAAATAGTAATTTTATAGACCTTATTCTGAAACAAAGGCAAGTGTCCTTATTATTTTTCACACCACTGTATGTAATTTATTATATTTTCGCAAAAGGGACATATTGAATTTTGGCCAAAAAGGAAAAAAACAAATTAAGTCGAACCATTTCGGAGATGTTTATATATTAGATGTTTCCATTTTTGTTTACATACGTTTTTTTACATCTTTCTTCTCTACATGCCTACATCTACTTCCTTACATATATACATACACGTCTGTGTGCGAGAGAGAGAGAGAGAGAGAGAGAGAATGAGTAAGCGCTTGGAAGGCCACGGAAATTTCATTTTTTCTTCCGACTATAATAATGATCCCACCCGATCCAGATTCACCTGGTAGATACGGGTATTTTCCATGATTCTGCGTTTTTAGTTTTCTCGTATTTTCAAAATTGTGCAAACCACAGATCACAGCAGTCTGGATACCAAATTTGGTTGCTCTAGCTTTTATAGTCTCTGACATATGTATAGGCGCTCAAGAAGATGGACGGACGGACAGACAGACAGACATAGCTATATCGACTCGGCTATTGATGCTGATCAAGAATATATATACTTTATGGGGTCGGAAACGCTTCTTTCTGAAGAAAAAGTTTCGCGCCTTTTTAACATCAGCTCGTAACAGATCGATTATCTGATTTTTAAGGGCTGTTAACTTTCAGGACTGCAATAAAAAAAAAATAGTCCAGTTTTCCTATCCAGGCTATACATTATGATAACGTATGATTAAAAAAATATTTTTTTTCCATATTTTTTAATTTAGCCACAATATTGGCCGTCTGGCCCAATGTGCAGAAGTACTGGGTATGTCTAGACTCTAGAGAAACACCATGGGAGACATATCTTTGCCGCATACATTTATATCTATCTACACTTCCTTCTGTATTCGTGTATTTGCACACACATATGTATATGCATGTGTATTGTTGCACATTCATGTTTTACTTTACTCTCTGCGAACACACTAAAGCACTCACACACACACATCCAACTAGCAGTTGAATGAAATCACAACGTTGCGTTTAAAGTTTCTCTTAGAGGTACTGTTGCTGGTATTGTTCTGCTCGCGTAGGTGTTTTTGCCTGCTTGGCAATTTTCTGTGACTCGTTTTGTTATTAGCGAGGCAAGAACATATGCACCCATGCACAATGTATGTACATATGCATTTACATAAGTTCATATGTATGTATGTATGTACATATTAATGTATCCATTTGTTTATTATGTTTAAAGTTGTTTAATGTTGTCAATTGCGAGAAAATTGTCTAACGAAGATCATTTTTTTTTTTAGGTTTATTGGCCTATTCTCCATCCATGACACTCCCACACTTCCCAGTTTCTCGCCCACACATACATCCCCATGTGGAAACCTAAGCAAACACACATCCACAAAAGAGGCGCCTGAGATTATAAGAACAACGGGAGATTGAGGCGATCAGATCATGCTTTTTAACGTTATATTGTTTTTATGCAATTATGTATGTATGTAAAAACAGATGCAAAACATCCATAAAATGAAACAAATAACAATAGCACACCAGGAACAAATTGA
This sequence comes from Drosophila helvetica, assembly GCA_963969585.1. Classification (NCBI taxonomy): domain Eukaryota; kingdom Metazoa; phylum Arthropoda; class Insecta; order Diptera; family Drosophilidae; genus Drosophila; species Drosophila helvetica. The sequence goes on along the minus strand of OZ018401.1, from coordinate 33,037,293 downwards.
AATTAAAAAAAAAAAACTGATAATTATGCAAATAGATGAAAAGCATACACATTGAAAGCACCGTACAAAGTGAACGCCGTACTACAGTGGAAAGCGGGAGGGCCGCACGAGCGGCGACTGTGGGCAACGATGATGACAAAGAAAATATCGCGGAAACACTGCGAAACACGCAACGCGCAGAAGCGAGAGAAACTCATCGACTGAATCTGAATCAATACTAAGAACGACGACGACAGTAGCTACATACATACATACATATGTATTACACACAATCCATAGCTGGTTGGCCTGGCTCTTTTGCTGCCTGGCGTCTGTCGTCGTCTGCCTGCTTGACTGGTTTACCCAACTTATGCATGCACATACATATGCATGTGTGTACGTATATTAATTACATATAAAGTAAGGCAGTCCGTTTGTTTGTGTCAGGCGTCTTCGACTGCATAAGCATCAACATATGCGTATTCATGTGTATGTGAGTTTTCGTGTAGGTTTGGCTGCCAAATAGAGCCAGATCTTACCTGCCATATCTTTTATTAATATACCTTGGCTCTGCCTGTTTAGTTTGCTAACACACTCAAACAACCACAGCCGCACAATCCGATCTCAACCAAAAACCAATACCAATGCAACGCACAAGACCTGGAGAACGACGAGACCGCGACACGGAATGTATCGACTCGACACTCTCTCCCTTGATTTTTTTCATACTCATGCTCGAGCAATGTACAAACATTCAGATATACATACACAAATACAGACATTCGAATACATTCTACACAGTGTTTGACTAACACAACGCTCGTCTGCTGTACGCTTGATTCTTCTCACTTGTGGTTCTGTTAGCGCACTGGGCATAAAAGAATAGCCTGCACACTCACGTATGTATATGTATACATATCTATGTATGTATGTATGTACCTATACGGGATGTTTAAGAAAGAGATATCTGCATATTTTCAGATGCATATGCATGTATATGTACATATAGTAAATGTACAAGTGAGCATTCACGTACGTACAAATTCACCAACATACATACATATCTGTAGTAATTCACTACAGTGAATTACATTGTCTGTATACACACCATATGCGTATGTTTGTATACTCCACCGAAACGGCGATACAAATTGGATTAGGCCCGTTTCAACCCGACTCAATTCAGTTACAATCATTTGAACAGCTGATTCTTAATACATATGTATGTATTTAACTATTTACATATGCATGTTCCTTATTACGACATCGATCGTAGGCTCGGTCGAAAAAAATTGTTCGCTCGATGAAAGTTTATGTTTATTTTACTGTAAAAAAGCACACATTTACTTACCAAAATACTTTTCTACCTTTGTTTTGGTAGACAACCACAATTAATATAATTGAAAATATAACTCGATATAGAGAGATCAAAAGCGTACGAGCATTCGAATTACGGATGTCGAAAACAAAAAAACGCATAAGACAAAAAAAAATTCGCTGTAAGAGCAAAACTTACTGAAAATTTAACGAAATTGCATTTTTCTTCGTTATAGGGAAGTTCGTTATAGAGAAGTTCGACTGTGCATACATACTGACATATGTATACCATGGGCTAATTTTGTGGGATATTTTTTAGATACATATTTATGTACATATGTATTAATTTAGTTCAATATGTTCAATACGTTGAATGTATTAATGTATACATACAAACATATGTACATATATCCTCTTATAAAATTATCGGCCCCTGTCGCTAACGTATTTGTCTACAAAAATATGTACATACATATGTATGTACATTCGTAAGTGTCCAAATTCGCTACTGCTGCTGTCACTCTACTGCCGCTGCTAACAACGAGTACAAAGCACAGTCATGGGAGAAGTATTTCAAATATGTCTTGTTACTAACAGTGTGGCTGCTCGCTACGAACCGATCTAATTTTGCTGACAAAATCAAGATTGCGTTAAAAGCTCTGCAACGCGCTGTCTTTTCGACGCTTATTTTGCTCAGTACAACAGAAAATACAATAGCAATCTTTGTTGTGATTGGATGTTTGTTTAATGTAAGAGTATGAACAAGACCCGAAAGAGAGGGAACGGACCTACCTTGTATAATTTCATCATGCTCCCGAAATCTTAAGCTGGCAGCATGTGTATACATATGTGACGCATACGATTTAATTTCCCACACACGTTCATGCATTACCATGCTGCAGAGAACAAGGTATACTTTATAAGGTAGCCGCACTTGCTATCTCGTCCTCTTTGCTTCCTTGTAAAATTTCAGTTAGCCAACAGCAGTTGTGAGCGACGCATCTCCGCGGACGTTTTTTTCGTGTTATTCGCTCTCTTTCTCTCTTCTGTCATTTTGACACTTAAATAACATGTAGTGAGAGAGTAAGTGCGGCTACATTGTTAAGTATACATTGGCCTTGTGTGCATAGGGCCAAGCCAAACGAAGTTTTTACGCTGTGCGTGTGCCGACTGCGCTGCCCTGTGGTCTTTTCCTATAGGACGCTGCCGGCCTCTGCTCTAGTCCATAGCTCAAGCACAAGCGAGATGGCAACACTGACAATTGAATGTTGGTTGTGAAATGCTGCAGCGTTTACACAAAGCGTGCGTCCTCACAGTCACAAAAGCTCTTCGTGCAGCCGCTGCATTGTTTACAAGCCGCTAAGCTCCCGTTCCTCTACCTCTCTCTCTCGCGGACCTCCTTCTACTATATGTACATACATAGGGAGTAGACTAAGTATAACAAATAAACAAAACGATTACAGAGTACGCACCGGTACCACGGAATATAACTCGTCCCTATACCACTCTCACTAATGATATACCTGCCGATAAAACTTACAACAACCGGCTGCCAGAGACAACGGTGGCAGACGAGCTTTGTACTGAAATAGTCGTCCAGCGCACATTCAATCTATGCATAAGCATGAATGTACATACATATGTACACCTACTTTTACTCGTTTAACTTGATTTCAGCCTTTCAATGTATTAACCTATGTGCCTATGTGCATATGTATGTACAGTTGCGCCCAAAATAATAGTAGTGCTACTATGGGCTTTACATATTGTTAATTTTCTCCGAAATAACTGTAACAATCCAATTCATTTCTTTACCCCAGCAAATAGCACAGTATTGCCTTACTTCAAAATACAGTTACGTTTTCTTAAATCCTTTTTCCGTCATATTTTGAGCTTTTTCGCTAAATATCACCATTTTGATGCGTTCAAAATAATAGTGGTGATACAGAAAATTTAGAAAATTATTAAATCTACTAAATTTTCTGCAAAGTTTTTGGTGTTAAATAATACTTGAATTGTTTGCTAAAAAAATGTATGCTTTCATAGTTTCCTTTTTAGTCATTTGGTGTCGGTATCATGGTTCGTGGCAAACCCGTGCCAAAAAGCTCAAACGAATTAGACGGCTCATAACTAATATCTCGAGGTGAAAACTATTATTGGTTGTTAATATTATCAGAAATGCCATTAAATAAGAACCATAAAGTAAAACCCACGATCGGCGAAGGTGTTTGGCAAAATACCTGTCGATCGACAATTATGACAGGCGATGTACGACGCTTATGCACTTTCTGCAGCCTTACAAAAAATGTTTAATTTAGCAATTCTTTTTGAAATCACTAGATGAAGCCTCGGAGACTATAATTTAATAGTAAAGGACCCAAGAAAAAAATGTTTAGTGGCAAAAAAACATGAAGTCACAAGGGTGAAGTTTGCACGAAATACATAAATTGAGCATTGCACAGTGGCTCTGCCAGAGGCATAAAATGCTAAATGTGATAGTAAAAATATTGTAACCAAATTAGAAGAAATTATTTCCTAAAAATCATATTTTTGTATAAACTGGTTCATTTTATCTAATTTAAGCCTCTCTTTTTGCAAATAGCGTCCAAAGAGCGAAGAACTAGTCAATTAGTTTCATCAGTGCGAAAAGGTTGAAATTAAAAGCAATTTTAAACCAAACGAGAGGGAACGTTGTGAGCCGCGTCTAAGGCCGCGGCTCTACTTCATACCTGGTACTCAGTCAGTATATATGTATGTGAGCTAACAATATACATACATATGTAATTTCTTACATGTTCGCAAAAGGGACAAATTGAATTTTAGCCAAAAAAAAAAATTTTAGCCTTAATCCAAAACAGTGCTTTAAATTTCTGTCTATATTTTTTTTTTGGGATTTTAAGAAAAAAGCCTCCAAAAACACCGAAAAAAACACCGGAAAAACGTACAGAGAAGGATTCTCTAATGAAATGATTAAAAACGCCTTAAACTATAAAGAAATACAATGGAGGAATTTTCTATGGTCAGATGAGTCCAAAGTGTGTATGTTTGGTGAAAAGGGATCTCGATCATACGTTAGACGTCCAAGGAACACAGAATACAAGCCCAATTACACCACAAAAACCATTAAGCATCTTTACTACGACTCGTCTTTACTACGCGCTTAAAAGGCGTTGCGTGGCCACTGTAATTTCATTTGTTTTTTCTGGCTATAATAATGATCCGACCTGATCCAGATTCGGCAATCTGGTACATACGGTTATTTTCCATGACTCTGCGTTTTTGGTTTTCTCGTATATTACAAATTGTGGATTTTCGACCTTTGTGGGGGCCGACCTTTGTACAAGTGAAATACACTTGTACTGAAATGATATCACAGGAGCATGGATAGAGAGTTTGGTTGCTCTAGCTCTTATAGTCTCTGAGATCTAGGCGCTCATCTGGACGAATGGGCACAGCACCCAACCCGATGTGTGAGAGAGAGCGAGAGGGAACGATGCATTTCGAAATGGTTTTCTTCATTGTGGCTATATTTATGATCCGATCTGATAGATATGGCCATTCTCTACGATTCTGCGTTTTTAGTTTTCTCGTATCTTTAAAATTGCGTTTTTTGTGTGGGCGGAAGGGGGCGTTGCGAATTTTTGAAATACACTTGTAACAGTGTGATAGGACAGGAGTCTGGATGACGCCGCCGAAAAAATGCAAGAAGAGTTGTTGTTTTTTTTTATAGTTGTTTTTGTTGCTCTTGTTTATATAAAATATCTATTTTTTCTCTCTATTTGTTGAATTTTGTCTTTATAACTAAAGCGTGCACATATTAACTATGGAAAAATCTTGAATAATTATACCCAGTACTCGAAGAGTAAAGGATTATATTAGATTTGTGCAAAAAGTGGATGTGTGTAACACCCACTGTGTATATTCTTGATTAGCATCAATAGCTGAGTCGATATAGCTATGTCTGTCTGCCCGTCTTCATTAGCGCCTATAGCTCAGAGACTATAAAAGCTAGAGGAACACAATTTTGAATCCAGTCTCCTGTCCTATAACACTGTTACAAGTGTATTTCAAAATTTTTCGCTGCCCCCTTCCGCCCACAGAAAGGATAATAATCTGTGGCAAGCACAAAGATACGAGAAAACTGAAAACGCAGAATCATAAAGAATGACCATATTTTGTACAGTAGAGGTCTGCATAAATAGCAAAAAATCGCATTCGAATTATCCATACCCAAAATGAATTGAATAAATTCGAAAACGACGCTGATAGAGTACGAATAAGTGAGAGTGAAGACGTACACTCATACAACTCACATTCAAAAGACTTTGCACGAATTGAATGAGTTGATTAGGGGCTGATATCGAATTATTAGAATGCATTATATTTTTTTGCCCCTACATGTTGGCTGCTATCAGTGCTGTAAACTTCAGCCTTTCAATGTATTAACCTATGTGCCTATGTGCATATGTATGTACAGTTGCGCCCAAAATAATAGTAGTGCTACTATGGGCTTTACATATTGTTAATTTTCTCCGAAATAACTGTAACAATCCAATTCATTTCTTTACCCCAGCAAATAGCACAGTATTGCCTTACTTCAAAATACAGTTACGTTTTCTTAAATCCTTTTTCCGTCATATTTTGAGCTTTTTCGCTAAATATCACCATTTTGATGCGTTCAAAATAATAGTGGTGATACAGAAAATTTAGAAAATTATTAAATCTACTAAATTTTCTGCAAAGTTTTTGGTGTTAAATAATACTTGAATTGTTTGCTAAAAAAATGTATGCTTTCATAGTTTCCTTTTTAGTCATTTGGTGTCGGTATCATGGTTCGTGGCAAACCCGTGCCAAAAAGCTCAAACGAATTAGACGGCTCATAACTAATATCTCGAGGTGAAAACTATTATTGGTTGTTAATATTATCAGAAATGCCATTAAATAAGAACCATAAAGTAAAACCCACGATCGGCGAAGGTGTTTGGCAAAATACCTGTCGATCGACAATTATGACAGGCGATGTACGACGCTTATGCACTTTCTGCAGCCTTACAAAAAATGTTTAATTTAGCAATTCTTTTTGAAATCACTAGATGAAGCCTCGGAGACTATAATTTAATAGTAAAGGACCCAAGAAAAAAATGTTTAGTGGCAAAAAAACATGAAGTCACAAGGGTGAAGTTTGCACGAAATACATAAATTGAGCATTGCACAGTGGCTCTGCCAGAGGCATAAAATGCTAAATGTGATAGTAAAAATATTGTAACCAAAAGTGGATGTGTGTAACACCCACTGTGTATATTCTTGATTAGCATCAATAGCTGAGTCGATATAGCTATGTCTGTCTGCCCGTCTTCATTAGCGCCTATAGCTCAGAGACTATAAAAGCTAGAGGAACACAATTTTGAATCCAGTCTCCTGTCCTATAACACTGTTACAAGTGTATTTCAAAATTTTTCGCTGCCCCCTTCCGCCCACAGAAAGGATAATAATCTGTGGCAAGCACAAAGATACGAGAAAACTGAAAACGCAGAATCATAAAGAATGACCATATTTTGTACAGTAGAGGTCTGCATAAATAGCAAAAAATCGCATTCGAATTATCCATACCCAAAATGAATTGAATAAATTCGAAAACGACGCTGATAGAGTACGAATAAGTGAGAGTGAAGACGTACACTCATACAACTCACATTCAAAAGACTGCACGAATTGAATGAGTTGATTAGGGGCTGATATCGAATTATTAGAATGCATTATATTTTTTTGCCCCTACATGTTGGCTGCTATCAGTGCTGTAAACTTTTAAGAAGAAAAAAAGCGGTTTGTGTGGCGAAATGAAACAGTGTGAATTTTTTTCAGTTTCATAAAACAGAAACATTAATTGCAAAAAATGGCGAAATATATAGTTAGAATATTCAGATTTCCGGGAATATTGATTTTCACATTTTTATACACATCGAACTGCTAACAACTACGAAGCCAAAACGAACTTGTATCTGTCTTAACCTATTCGTTGTGTGAGTCGAATGCATTCTTTTGGATTTTCTTATAACGGGTGCCTATATCTCAGAGAATATAAAAGCTAGAGCAACCAAATTTTGTATCCAGACTCTTGTCAAATCACACTGTTACAAGTGTATTTCAAAATTTCGCCCCGCCCTTTTCCGCCCACACAAAGAATGAAAATCTGTGGCACGCACAATTTTGAATATACGAGAAAGCTAAAATTGCAGACTCATTAAAAATGTCCTTATCTATCAACGTGTTGAATCTGGGTCAGATCAGAACATTAATATAGCCACAATGAAGAAACCCATTTCGAAATGCATCGTTCCCTCTCACTCTCTCTCACGCGCGACGCCGTCTGCTGTTCCCATTCATCCAGATGAGCGCCTAGATCTCAGAGACTATAAGAGCTAGAACCACCAAACTTTCTATCCGTGCTCCTGCGATATCACTTTAATACAAGTGTATTTCAAAATTTTGCCACGCCCCCTTTCGCCCCCACAAATGATGAAAATTTGTGGAATCCACAATTTTTAAGATACGAGAAAACCAAAATATTTTAATATTCAGTTTCTTAGTAATATGTATTAACTTAAATATAACGAAACTGCTGAAATTTATGTAAATATGTATTTTTATATTAGCTATTTTATATATAAATTTGTATATTATTTATTATGTGTACATTAAGACCCCTTTTTGCGAAATGATAATCAGCAACGAAAAGTAATAATAGCACTGTAATATTTTACAGGATAATTTTTAAATTATGCATAAAAAATCACAAAAAGGGGTCGATTATATACGTTATATCAAAGACTATACAATACCAAGTATAGTATAGTATACCAAGATACTCAGTATCCAGCAAGCTGAACGAAATCCACAGATTCTTATCGATAGTTAGCCTATCGACACGATTGTGGACTCAAAGATCAGCTGGTATTCCCGCCAGTAAAATATATGCGCATATTATTACTGAAGTGAATGTGAAAGATGGAGTCAAAAACTGTTCGAAAACCAAAAAGTGAGATGCAAATTTACAACGTGAGGAGAAGATTGTTTTAATAAAAGCAGTTGAGGCAAGGCAATGTCTCTAGCGGATCACGGAAAATAAGCATTTTGATCATTTTGACATTTTGGTGCCTTCGAATGCGCTGTACTTCTTACTTATTTTTTGTTTGGAACAATATATGCCGCCCCCAACACAATAAATTCATCGTCAGAGTCAATTTTTCTCCTTTTTCAATTTTAATTGAACTATCAAATTTGGCGCTGTTTACAAAACAGCTGGTTTATTAGAGTAGCCGACCTTTTTTTAGGTTTTTGGTTACACTATTTCAGTTTCGTGCCACACACAAGAAATAAAGAGCAGATTCCTGGCAGTAATTTTCCGCGGTGCAGGATACTAGCCTTTAGGCTATCTTTCGTCACTGTCCACAGCTCGCTGCCAACCTACTCGGGCTCGGTTACTCAGCTCGTCTCGGTCCGAAAATTTTATAACAACAACTATACAGTCTCGCAGAAGCGAGACTCGAGACTTCTGGGTCCCGAGATTTCAAAAACAACTAAATTGCTTGGGCATGATTCAGCACATTTATTCTCGACTCGAGTTTATTTTTTAAATTGGTTTTTCGTTGTTTTTCGTATATTGAAAAAGGTTCTGATTTCTAATTTGTTCCTATTGAGTAATTATTTTTAGTTTTTTTATGCCTTTTTTGAACCTCCATGAGTAGCCCAAAAGGATTGCTTCCTAAGGACTAATATTCAAAAATCGAATAGAGCCAATTTATGGTCTCGACATTCACCCGCACTGTTGCCAACTCAGCTTTTTTCCCGTAAAATCTGGCTTTTTTCAAAGTCAAATTGCGGGAAAAAAACAAAAACAGCGGGCAGCGGGAATTCTGGCTTTTTTACAAAACGAAAAAAAAAAAATGTTAAATTTCCAGAGCTAACGTAATTAAGTACCAGTAATATCGATGATTTCTCGAATTTTACATAGGCACTTACTCTTATGCACGAGTAGGATTCCCATCTCTATTTGTGAGCTTCCATCTCTAGTAGTAATCTGCAGTCTACAATGCCGAAAGAGTAAAAAAAAAAATGCTTGTATGTATGGCTAAACAGTAAGAATTCCAAACCTGGCTGGAGCAGGAGGTGGCATTGAGTTTATTTATGGCTCAACATTCGGCAACAGCTTCAATAGACCACACCTAGGGGCTTTGTGCCCCGAAAAATTTATGGACGGTTCTGGCAGTTGTGTTAGGCTGCATAGAACAAAATGTTCTAACATAATTAAAAACGTTTTGGCGCCAAACTTTTGCGATGAGCTGCGGAACGATATAAGTGATGCAAAATATAGCCTTTTGATTGACGAATCAACCGATATATGTAGGTTTCATCAAACTTCTTGGTAAGTTTCAAATTAATAATATTAAGTTACTTATGGTTTATGCTATAATTTTGTATTTACATTTTCTCAGCACAGGAATCGCCATCAACTATTTTTCTGTGCAGCGGGGCCTAATTGTGTCCACATTTTTGGGAATGGTCTCCTTAGAAAATGGTAACGAAACGACAATAGCTGACGCAGTCAGAAATGTATTAAAACAACATAAATTAGACATTCAAAATTTGATGGGAATCGGCACGGACAATGCAAATGTCATGATTGGGTGGCAAAAAAGTGTTTACACTGAGCTTAAAAAAGACTCTCCGTCCCTCATTTTAATAAAATGTGTGTGCCACTCTGTCCAACTGGCCGTCAGCTACGCCTGTAAATGTTGTTTGCCAGATTCTCTGGAATTCTTAGTTTTTGAAACCCTTAATTGGTTTGCCAAAAGCTCCATTCGCCAAATTAAATATAAAAAATGTATATGTGCATTAATGATGATAAGGTATGTTGTGTTCCGAGTAGAAATACATATGTCTAAATTATTTGTACTAACTTATATATTTTGTTGTTTTTAATTAGTTTTTTTGTGATGTCAAATAGGTTTGAAAAGTGTTGTCCATATCTGTAAATTTTATTGAATATGTATGCTGAAAACTAGCTAATGGTTTTACATTTTAATAGGCTCCACTGAAAATACCAAAGGTGTCTGACGCCAAATGGCTGTCAATCGAATTGGCGGTTACCCGAATTTTGGATCAGTGGCATGAGTTAAATTTACATTTCGCAATGGCAGCGCAGGGCGAGAAATGCCATAAGGCCCGGATTTTGCACGAAATGTATTGTCAAACAAATTATCTCCACTTGGTTTTCTTGCAACCGATTCTTAATGAAATGCAAAAAGTGAATAAATGCTTTCAAAGCAATTCAACCAATGCTACTGAGTTGCTCAACAAGCTTATTGTGGCCATTAATTTTCTAAAGAAGGGAATAATTCCGGAAGAGGTCGACGTAGACATCATTGAAGTTAAAGACTTTGATAAATATATAGTCAAAGACTTAAAACAGGGGTATGCATTTGAGAATGAAATAAAAACGGTTCAAAACCCAGAATTAGAGAGTACGATTAGTACTACATGTGCTAATTTAATCACAGAAATTATAAAACAATTGAAGAAAAGGCCAGTAACTATTTATTGGCAGTAAATACATTTGTTAATGTATTTTTAAAATGTGTATTTTTATATTTTAGGTTGCCGGAAAATTTCAAGTTTTAAAAAATATTGATTTATTTTCGATCAAAAATATTTTGCGGCCAAAAAAAAAAAGATTTCATACCAATTCTGCATTTTTTGAATGCACAGAATATTGGCAATATTAAACGGTAATACAATGCCATAAATTTATTAAATTGGGAAAACACTGAAGATTCAACAAAGTTTTGGGCAGAAGTGTATGCCTACAAGGATGCCAGAGGACAAAGCAGATTCTTGGACTTGACCACCCTTGCAATGTCGGTGTTTTCCTTGCCTTGGTCGAACGCTGAGGTAGAGAGGGTTTTTAGCCAGGTCAACGTTGTTAAAACGAAACTTAGAAATCGAATGAATCTCGATATGCTAAACGTGATTTTATGCGTCAGGTAAAAAATTCTATCTTTTTGTATTAAAAGCATAGCTTGCAAATAGCAGTTGATCGTTTTTCCCTTTGCGGTCTGCTCACGAACATAACCGAAAAAACCATGCATGCTCGCTCTCGCTCTGAGCAGAACACTTTGTTTCTCTTCGTTTTTGTTTTCGGTTGACTGTTCTCCGTTGAGCTGTTCGTGTTATGGTCGTTCAATAACAACTCATAAAGAGCGATCCGACTGAGCGCTCGCACATTAAGGTCCGCAAAAGAGCAAACAAATTAAAGGCTCAGCGTAAACTGTCTTCACATACATACACGCATACAAATGCAAGAGACTGTCTCGCTGCAGAGTGCTGCTTATTGATGTAACGCAGAATACCCTACAGACAATTTTTCCAATGTGAAGTTATGTATGAAATACATTATGTATTTTGAAATATATACATTGGCTTTTTATATTCTTGAAGTGTATATTATACAAAATTATATGTAAAATAAGTAATTTCTTATATTGTGGGCAAACGTCTTCAAAAAGTGTCAATCTCTAAAGAATTCTAAAGTAACGGGTATAGGCTTCGACAGCGGCGTCTTAGTAATCACATACATACACGCATACAAATGAAAGTGACTTTTATTTTTCTCGCTCGCGACAAACGGTCAGTGAAAGGAAGACGAAAAAAGGGTTGTTGGTTGAGCAGAGACCGATTTGCTCAGAGGGTCTCTGAGTCTTTTCTCAAAGGGTCTGTAAATAAAAGTTATTTTTGGACAACGAGAAACGGTCAACTGTTATTTAAAAGCTATGATTGAAAGCCAATAATATAATGTATTTTATTTGCAGATATGGGTTGCGTAGATCCAATATGTGTTGCCTGGACTATAAAGCACCCCAAAAGTTCTTAAAGTTAGTCGGAATATTGAAATCGCATGAAAGAGATAACAACGATTATGTTGAAATTAATAATATCATTGACTGCTTATAAAAAAATATGCAGAAAAGAAGTAAAAAAACATATTTTTTCAGCTTTTTAATTTGAAATTGCAGCTTTTTTCCCCGTCAAAAACAGTTTTTTTTTTCTGGAAAATAGTTGGCAACTTTGTTCACCCGTAAACCAACCAGCAGTCTCGTTTTGGCATGCCAGGAAGAAGTTTCCTATACAACAAATTTATTTCTAGACCACTGCGTTTTCGTTCAATTTTCAGTATGTTTCCATCTCCCTATAGCGAATTTTTTTCTCCCTTTAAATTCGTTATAGAGAAGTTCGACTGTAAATCGCAATGATTTCTCCACAAAAAGTGAAGAAGTGAGCCTGGCACGAGCTCGAGGCAACCCAGAAATATGCATGTAGTTGTGTATGTGTGTTCTTGAGAATCAATGTGCTGAATCATGCCCAAGCAATGTAGTTGTTTTTGGAATCCCGGGACCCAGAAGAGTCTCAAGTCTCGTTTGTGCGAGAAATTCTGTGAAATTAACGGACCGAAACTACGACCGAGACGAACTGAGCAGCCGAGCCCGAGTAGGTAGGCAGCGAGCGGCGATCAGAGATGACGGATATCCTAAAAGAGAATTGAAACCACGCGTGAGCCCTCACTCAATGGGGCGTAATATGGGGCAAAAGGATATTTGTCCCCCAACCCCACTCCCAGCAAATCAATTTCTGTCTCACACATACGTACTTGCGTTCTGTGCGTACTCACACATGAAAGCTCATTCTGTTTTTAGACCCATGCGCTCTCTAGACTACGAAAAACATCGCTGCATACAGCACTGAAATTGTATGTCTCTTACTATCAGAGCTCGCAATAATTGGTCTCTCTCGTGTTTGTTGTCAGGAATCACTGATCACGGACACGATGCGAAACTGTCGCGAAACTGCTCTTCACTCAATCGTCGAGGTATTTTTTTTTCGTTCACTCGAGTCATGGGTTCACTCGAGACGCTTTGCATCGTAAAAACTCGGCAAACGGTCTTCTAAACATGGATGTGTGTTACGCGTGTGGATATGTAAACATTTACGAATACACAGATGAGCGCCCTATCGTCTTCTACTTGCGTTGTGAGCGGCGTCTCTAATTTATACCCGGTACTCAGTCAGTATATACATATGTATGTGAGCTAACGAAATATGTAATTTATTACATGTTCGCAAAAGGGACAAATTTAACTTAAGCCAAAAGTTTAGATGTTTATTAGATGTTTCCATTTTTTTTACATACGTTTTTTCCATCTGTCTTTTCTACATGTCTAAATCTACTTCCTACATATACATACACGGTTATGTGCAAGAGAGAGAGGGAATGAGTCTGCGCTTGGAAGGCCACTGAAATTTCATTGGTTCCTTCTGGCTATACTAATGATCCGATCTGATCCAGATTCAACACTCTGATAGATATGGTAATTTTCTATGATTCTGCGTTTTTGGTTTTCCCGTATCTTCAAAATTGTAGATTTTCATCTTTTGTGGGGGCGGAAGGGGGCGTGGCAAAATTATGAAACAAACTCGTCTCGGTTTAATATCACAGGACCTTGGATAGAAAGTTTGGTTGCTCTAGCTTTTATAATCTTTGAGCTATAGATGCTAATGAAGACGGACGGATCCAGACGGCCAGACGGACGGATAAACAGACATAGCTATATCGGACTCGGCTATTGATGCTGATCAAGAATATATATACTTTATGGGGTTGGAAACGCTTACTTCTGGGTGTTACACACATCAATTTGTTCAACAAATCTAATATACCTCTTTACTCTTCGAGTACCGGGTATAAAAATAAAGCCCTTTTTGCGGACTCTTTGCTTACTTAGGTCTTTTACTGACTCTCGGTAGCTGAGCATACGAACGGTTCGTATCAAGCGGTCAGTAGGAGACCGATTCGTGTGTTACGCTTAACCCGTGACCCGAGAACACCATTTAAACGAAAAAGAGGGTCGTGTTTTGACCCTGAGAGATTCCGTCTCATTTTTTTCGGTCTTTTGAGGGAGCAGACCAGGCAAAAAAATTTGGTTGAACATATTTTGCGAGCTCTGCTTACTATTTATATTGTCTTTGGTAAAACTTTCAATGCATAATAATTAATACTGATCGTGTCCACTTGGTTGTTAAAACACTTTCAAGTGTTAAAACACTTTTTGGAAATCAACCAATCTAAATCAGACCTCTCGGACTGACTGGCAGTCAGCACCACTTTCCGACACCTAACATAGGAAAAACCCATTTGAAATCCACAATTCTAAAGATACGAAAATAAAAATAATCCAGAATCATTATAAACGTACACTTCCCACCATCCCAACTGATGGCAAAGAGAATAATCAATGTCAAGGCATTCGACCGTTTCAATTTTATATACAATTAATTCATTTAGGTATGTATATAAGACTAAATTCACGTCACGGATATTCAAGTCTGAATTTCGGAACGTGTGCATTTAAAAGTAATAACTTTATCGTTTGGCATTCTTCAAGCTATAGGGGTCTTACTTTCCCAATTAAGAATGAACTTTTTAAGCGGAGGGAATGAGAGAATTGAGTAATTCAATTTGACGTCCGTCGAGAGCGACATGCACGAAAGCGTGCTCGACGTGCCTATTTAACGCTATTCAACGTAATTATAAGCTGTACATTGTAATGACCAATGTGCCTGAAACAGAGAGTAGCTCTTAAAACAATGAAATTGAATGATCAAGTATAACTTAGAACAAACAGGAGCAATGCGGAATTAAGTCCAATTGCCTGGGAAGAACCGAATAACAATATTCGGGGGTGCCACAGATTGTCAACCCAACAAAATTGCTAGCAAACTAATTTTGTTGGTGTGTCACACCACAGCATGCTGGGTATGACATTCAACTATGGTTAATTTCACTGCAAAAACACACATTATTCATAATAATTGATACAGTTCTGGAAAGTTTATTAAATTTCTGATTTTACTGCATTAGAATATTTTTAATATGTAAATATTTTAAAACAAGTGAATTTTAATGACTTCATTTTACGAAACCTTTTATAAAATCTCTAGTATAATAATAATTCGCCGTCGGCGAACAGTGGGACACTCTGCCATGTCAGCTTGCTAAATTAATAACAATTAATATGCAAGATTACGTGGCGCTACATTGCTTAGAAGATTTTATTCTGGAATTTGGTTTAATTTTTTGTTTTCTGTAAAATATGTCTCCACTTCAAATTTAGAGGGAGCAATATCATACAAACTTAACATTTCTGAAGAATACCTATTTTTTTGAGATCTCACATGTAATGGATGAAATATATGGATCTGAAGAGGCTTCAATGTGAGGCTCAATGTGAGACATGTTGAAAAGATCCCCGTTTTGGGTTTTTCGTGATATCTTGCACGTATTCATATACCTGTGTTTCTTCTAATACTTGTTTCTCGAGTCCTGTGCTTCCTCTTACATCTCTCCAATTGGTAAGCTCTGATTTTGAATTAAAATTTGACCATGTGCCAAAATTTTATGAAGCGTAGAAGTAAGCTTATTTTCAGGATATTTTTCCAGTAACAGCTCTGCAGTCTTCGAGGCATATTCACCAAATTTGTGGGTGTTAATTTTTTCCTTGCAGTTTAAAATATTCAAAATGACACCCAATCTTTTGATTATGTCAATATCCACACCAGTTATTGCTGCAGTAATTTCAACTTTTTTCCGTGATGAGTTTCCATCGTTTGTGTTTCAATATCCGTGTTTGGGGCAGTCCACCTTTAGTGATATTTTGCCAACGAATTGTTCTTGAATAATTTGTTTCCTATTGTATTGTTTTTCTTTGGCTATCGTGCTGTTGTCAAAAGATTTTCCCTCTCTCGGAATGGTATATGCAAGTTTTGAAATGAACTCCATACATCTTATTCTTGCATGCAATGAGGAAATACCATATTCCAAGTTTTCCTCTTCAACTATGGAATCATCCAAATTTGTAAAATCCTTTTGGGTTTTTTTTTTTTGCCAAATGCACATTTCAAGGTAGATTTAGTATTAGTTCGTTTGTTAAGAACTTTTCCATTAATAATTGTAAGGAAAAATTCAAAATTGACATGAATGGTTTTTTCTTCTTTGTTTATTTTTACCGGCCCTATAATAAAAATCTGGTTCTTAATATTGTTTACTGTGGACTCGATTAACTCCGAAGATTCTTTGGAGTATTTGAAAATATTGGGCGGCAATAATGAGCAGACGAAGGTAGCGGATTTTTCCAATATTCCGATGTATCGGATATAAGCCGCAGGGGTACAAGAAAAGCCATAAACATGTTCGAATCTGTTATGGTTTTATCGTCTGTGGATATTGCTTGCTTATATTCACTTTGCCCAGAAGATCCATCACAGCCCCATTTGCTGATCAATGTGAGACTTTGCGGAAGACTCTCAATCTTGTGGGGAGGTAAACTGTGAATGAGCAATTTAGCAGTGTGTTTCATCAGGTCTTGAAGTTTTACTTCCGCTGATATCTCCGTCGCTATTATTGATTCCGGCACTGCCCTTAGTTTTGCTTCTGTAATGTGTCTGTATTCAGGCAGAATGTGTATGTTATGATGGATTAAGGAATTCCGCAATATTGAATATTTCTCCTTAGACATTCCAAAAACAATGCTAAAGCCTCTTCAGATGCGTACGTCCTCGTATGTGAATTTGGCGGCGTGAGGTTGCTATTCTTGATCCTGTCAAGTCTCACCGTGATTGCATTAGAGACAGCTTTTGTAATACATGACCTCTTGTTTTCCTTGTCGTTCGTAAATTTGATTGACAGTGCCTCTGATAAATATTCCGTATGTGTATGACATGTTGCATCTACAAGCTTTACAAGTTTTCTCTTTCTTGAATAATCTGAACACTCATCTAAGATTTTTGTTGGTCTTCCTGTGGCTCGTCCTCTAGAGGTGGAGGATCCATCATCTAGCAAGCTGTTTTCAATCAACCAGTTTGCGTTTTTTCTATTAAAGAGATAAGAGTTGTGGCATGCCCTCTCCCATTTCTTTTAATATTCTAATGAATAATGTTAATTTTTTGTCTTATACTTGTATGCTGCTCGGGGTTGTCCGATACTACATTGAATTCATTAAGAACAGGTTCCACAAATTCGTTTCAGGTGCTTGAAGTTCTAAAAATCTTGAATAACTTTGTATTATCCATCAGCATTTTCACGTTAATTATGTTTACAAATTATATTCACCGCTGCTTATACGCAACTGGATGCTTTAGAAGTAAAAACGAGAAAAAAGACTAAAGTGCTCAAAATAGGAATGCAATATATATACCTATGTATGTATCAAACTTTGACATAATCAAAGACAGGTTAGAAAACCTGGTCAAAAAACTCAGTTCAAAGGTAAAAAGACTATCCTGCATATTCATTAATAACCATCAACATAGTTTAGGTTGCGCAAAATTTAACTTTTAAATTTAACTTTAACTTTACAAAAAAAGTTCATAAAATTTTGCCGAGATATTTTTTGTATGTGTTCATTGAATATTTTACCTTTACCTAAGTTCCCAATCCCCTTTCGGGAGATCGGGGCGTTTGGCTTCTATATCGATTTAAGTGACGCTGCCTCGCTGACAAAACGGTCAAAACATTATTTTGTATGGGATTTAGCACCTGCGACAGCCCTTTTTGGCCTGTATCATACGTAACGTAGTTTACGTTTAATTCATCCTAAAAGATGCAATAAGTGAAAAAAAGTTGAATAAATTTTCGCACACGGAAATAATTTTCAACTGTAAATGCTAATATCTTCTAAACTAAACGTCTGATTATCTTAAAATTTGATTTTTGAAAGCTCTGGGAAGATGCGTTTATTTTTTTTATCCAAAGCGCTCATAAAATTCTTTGACTTTTGCCACTTAGTTGAGTCTGATGTCCCACTGTGCGGCGTCCAAAACCAGCTCGAAGGAAAAGCTGACCACCTATTTTTTCTAAAGTCTCACCGGGATTGCATTAGAAACAGCTTTTGTAATACATGACCTCTTGTATTATTTTTGTATCCTCTGTATCCAGCACTGCAGAAAATTACTGCACGGAATCTGCTATTTATTTCGTGTGTGTGGAACGAAACTGAAACAGTGTGACCAAGTACTTAGTAAAGGTTGGTCTCGCTCTTATGAGTCAGCCGTTTTTGTAAACAAAAGCCAATTGTGATAGTTCAATTAAAATTAAAAAATGCTTTTTTCCGTGATCCGCCAAAGACATGGTCTTGCCTCAACTGCTTTTATTAAAGCAATCTTCTCCTCACGTTGAAAATTTGCATCTCTCTTTTTGGTTTTGCGCCCAATTTTTGACTCCATTTTTCACAATCACTTCAGTAATATTAGGCGCATATATTTTACTGGCGGGAATACCAGCTGATATTCCAGTTCACAATCGTGTCGATAGGCTAACTATCGATAAGAATCTGTGGATTTCGTACAGCTTGCTTGAGGCCAGTAAAACGCAAGCGAAAAATTCCTGGTCCATTTCTTATACCCAGTACTCGAAGAGTAAAGGAGTATATTAGATTTGTTGTAAAAATAAATGTGTGTAACATCCAGAAGGAATTGTTTCCGACCCCATGAAGTATATATATATTTTTTGTTTCATCTTTCCGTCAGTCCGTCTGTCCGTCTTTATTAGCGCCTATAGCTCAGAGACTATAAAAGCTAAAGCAACAAAATTTTGTATCCAGACTCTTGTCATATCACACTGTTACAATTGTATTTCAAAATTTCGCCCCACCTCTTTCCGCCCAAACAAAAGACGATATCTGTGGCATATATTTAAAAATATCCTTATCTATCAAAGTGTTGAATCTGGGTCAGATCGGAACATTAATATAGCCACAATAAAGAAAACCATTTCGAAAAGCATAGTTCCTTCTCGCTCTCTCTCACACATTGGAGAGAGAGATGTGCTCGTGCACATTTTTTGACGCCTAGATCTCAGAGACTAGATCAACCAAATTTTCTATCCAAGCTCCTGTGATATCAAACCGGTACGAGTTTATTTCAAAATTTGGCCACGCGGAAGGGTCCGCCCCCACAAAGGACGCAAATCCACAATTTTTAAAATAGACGAGGGGGAACGTTGTGAGCCGCGTCTACGCCGCGGCTCTACTTTATACCCGGTACTCAGTCAGTATATATGTATGTGAGCTTGTAATAAATTACATTATTACATGTTCGCAAAAGGGATGTTTCCAAATTTGTTAACATAAATTTTGTACATCTGCCATTTCTACATGTTTTTATCTACTTCCTACATATACATACACGGCTGTGTGCGAGAGAGAGAGGGAATCAGTCTGCGCTTGGGAGGCCACTGAAATTTCATTTGTTCCTTCTGACTATATTTATGATCCGATCTGATCCAGATTCAATACTCTGATAGATATGGTCATTTTCTAAGATTCTGCGTTTTTTGGTTTTCCCGTATCTTCAAAATTGTAGATTTTCATCCTTTGTGGGGGCGGAAAGGGGCGTGGCCGAATATTGAAATACACTTGTACTGACGTGATATCACAGGAGCATCGATAGAGAGTTTGGTTGCTCTAGCTTTTATAGTCTCTGAGATCTAGGCGCTCATCTGGACGAATGGGCACAGCGCCCAACCCTGTGTGTGAGAGAGAGCGAGAGGGAACGATGCATTTCGAAATGGTTTTCTTCATTGTGGCTATATTTATGATTCGATCTGATCCAGATTCAACACTCTGATAGATATTGTCATTCTCTACGATTCTGCGTTTTAGTTTTCTCGTATCTTTAAAATTGTGCTTGCCACAGATTTTCGTCCTTGGAGTGGGCGGAAGAGGGCGGGGCGAAATTTTGAAATACACTTGTAACAGTGCGATAGGACAGGAGTCTGGATACAAAATTGTGGTTCTCTAGCTTTTATGGTCTTTGAGCTATAGGCGCTAATGAAGACGGACAGACGGACAGACGGACGGACGGACAGACGGACAGACGGACGGACAGACAGACATAGCTATATCGACTCGGCTATTGATGCTGATCAAGAATATATATACTTTATGGGGTCGGAAACGCTTCCTTCTGGGTGTTACACACATTAATTTTTTGCACAAATCTAATATACCCCTTTACTCTTCGAGTACCGGGTATAAAAATAAATGTTAACAAAAATGTAAAGGGTTCAACCTTATTTTTTTTTTTTAAATGTTCTTTTTTGGCAATAATTCAATTTTTTGCACTTATGCGAACATATACTAATTTATATAAAACGTATACTCACATATGAATGTACTGACTGAGTCCCCTAGTTTTTTAATATTTTGGTTAGTTTGATGCAATAATGAGTGCTTACGTACAAAATAAATCCGCTTGTCACTTTTATTGAAACGATGCTAGCACTCAAAACATGAATAATCATGAATGCAAATATATCTGTTTTCTACGTAGAGCGCGACTTTGATCTTTTATCTAAGCTAATAGTGTTCAAAGAAGACGAGAATTTGTAGTTACTGAGCACAAAAATAAGATATAAGAACTGCATATTCAAAACAAATAAGCAGCTATTGCTTTTTTAGAAAAATTGAAAATAATTTTTTCAAATATACAGATATGTTCACTTTCACATAAATGTTTACATTAACTGTTGAATTCAAGTATTCTTACGATTTTTTACGATTTTTTAATTTTGAAAACTTCAACCCTTTCCTCTGCGAAATTAAAAGTACACGGTTTTTTATACAACAAAACGAATCTTAATTTCAAAGGGAAAAAAATAGTTGTGACTTATTTGTCCATTGAGATAAATTTGACACCATTACTATGGACATTTAGATTGTGACTTCATTATAAATAAAGTTTTTGTAACCCAACCCTCAAATTTGACTCAGGAAAAATTGGTCAGGGCAAATTAACTTTTTGGATTCGTTTCACCAGCTGGCGGAGATCGATTCGTTTATTGAAACTGGCTAAAAAAAATATTTTCGGTCATAACAGCACAAATAACAACTCGCTACATGCGCTTTACAGAACAGTTGGCTAAAGACTGATTTTTCCCGCCAAATTTAATTCAAAATGTTAGTGCAATTAATTTTCAATTTGAATGCTGTTCGTCAGACATATAAAATGCATCGGAGATGTTTCTGTCGTCGTTTTGCTTCAAAACAAGTAATTGAAATATATCATGCTGTGTTTTTAAAAAACAACCAGGTCAGCTGTTTTGGTTTGCAAGAATCGATGATAGAATTAAACATACCAATGACAAGAAAATAAGTAAGCAGGAGCTCTTCAAAATGAAAAGTAAACGAATTGCTTGAAAAAGTATAACGCGAAATTAATTTAAACCCGGAACCTGCTTGATAATACTATTTTTAAATTTTTTTTATTTTTTTTTTTAAATATTAATGGCAATGTGTGTAATGTCCGTAACGGATTGAAATACTAAACAAATTTGTTTTAATATTATTAGGTGGAAGTAGATTTTATAGTGGGCTTATAGTGAATATGGGCTTAAAATTGATCTATGTTGCCGAGAATCTGAAAAACTTCACCTCAAATAAACAAAGAGTTATTTTAAATAACATTCGGTCCTCCAATCTGCAATACTCGGTAGGTCCATGGATGTAATTTACCGTTTTAAAGCTGCTTCTAATTAAAGAATTATCAGCTTGAGCTTGCATTAACATATTGTAAGCGAACGAACATGGCTGTACCCCAAGATGGGTCAGACCAACGCAACTTAAATTGAGATAAATTGAAAATTCTTCTCAAACATAAAATAATTTCTGAAATTTAATAATTAGTAATTAATTTGAATGTTACAAACAACAAACCCCTCCTACCCCTTGAAATATTCAGTGGTACGCCCATGCATGCAATGTTTAGGCACTGCATTTTCCGTCAGAAAGTTTTTAATTGCACCATTTGTCTTGATGGAAACGTCCGTAGCGTAACGTCCGTAACAAACAAAAACTAAAATTCTTTTTATACGGATTTCTTATCCTTCTTTTCGTGTTTTTTGGTTTATTATGCAAAATTCGCTTAAAAAAATGTGCAAATGCACATAAGCCTCAAAGTCTACATCCATATTTTGTAACGTCCGTAACGGAACTTTAAGCAATCATGACTTTTTTCAACAACAGTCACCATCTTATTTAAAAAAACAGCTTAAAAGTACTGTAATTTGCATGCAATTTTATGAAAATATACCAATGTGGACGCCAGCTGTTTCAATTTTAACGGGCAAATTTGCGTACGAAACGCAGGATTAGCCCATATGTATGTTCTGACTTCGCTCGGAATACGATGACAGAAAAATCGTGTTTAACTAAATGTACCAAAAGATGTATGCATGATATGTAGAAACCAAACCCGAAAGTTTTGTTGATGAGTGTTGATTGAATAGCTTACAATAAAAAAAAAAGTAAGTAACCGCCAAATTAATTGAAAAACAGGTCTCTAAATGTTTCTGTTGTGCATTCAAAACGATTGCCATTGGGAAACATGGGGAAATATGTCAATCTTCAGATGAAATACCATTCCTAAAACGGAAAAAAGAGATATACATATGTACATAATTCTTTGTTACATCATACAACGGATTGAAGCATGAGAATGGAAATGTTATAAGCCTCTTTCACAGTAACAATTGAAGGATTTTCTAAGGAACATGAGTCTTTATTAAGGCAAAGCCGAGATATACTTTGGCAAATCGGAGCCGATACATTTATCAAAACTCCAAACTCCAAAGCCACAAAAATATTGGGGGATTTGACAAAAATATATATCCATATATACATATCATCTATTTTAACATCTATATCTATTATCTATCTGGTTTCTATACTCCAAATATGATTTTTTTTCCGCCAAACTTTAAAGGTTTAGAAAGAAAGATTTAACTAAGCTTTTGAACAACGGCATCAAGTTGTTCCGAAATCACAATCAGGGGTGACACAGATTGTCAAACCAACTGAATTCCAACAGCATGCTGTCTCGGTTGGTTTTAAAATCTCTCGTACTATGACAAGAGATTTGGTTAAATTCACTGCAAAAACACACTTTTTCTATAGAAATTAATACAGTTCTGGAAAGTTTATTAAATTTCTGATTTGACTGCATTACAATATTTTAAGGTTTCACTTGTTTTAATGGCTTTATTTCCATTTTACGTAACCTCTTGTCACATCTCTAGTAGAATTGGAAGGTTTTTTTATTATATTTTAATCTCAATTAAGAATGTGAACAATTGACGTTTGATAGTCAAATCGCAAAAAACATTTGCTTGTCAGGGTTGTCATTCAAGCGCTATTATTGAGAGGAAAAAGAGAATTCAAATTTTGTTGTTTACAAATTGTTCACAAATTAAAAGCGGAGGGCTGACATATACACTATTTCTGTTAAGTTAATTTATATAAAACCTTTTCTCTCAGATCCCTCATTAAAAACAAAGAAATAAGCGAAGACTCACATTTCACAACCTTATACAACTCAACTCCGAAAAAAGTGTCCGAAAAATTAATTGCTTTGCATAGCGTTTAAGTTATTTAGGAAAAAATCCCGTTTTTTTTTGCGTAAATAAAGTTGGAATTTGAACCAGAAAACCTATTAAGAGAAACCTATTAAAATATTTTACGTATTGCCATTGCAGTAAACTAACGATTATAATTAGTTTAAGAATATAACTTCTTACCAGGCAGAGGGAGAAGGGCTTCTATCCAATAGTCCCTGGTCCCATAAAATTCCAGCTTCAGCTGGAAATGTTAATTAACATGTACACATGTCGCTCATGACAGGAAACACATATACAGCTGCAACTGCTGATGCAGTTGCCATCATTTGGTTTGTATCCGGATTTTTACATTTAAATTAACAACAAAGAAAGGGCGTCTGGCATTTCATTTGTGCGTCGTTGAGTCTGCCTAGGCGCAAAAAAATGCGCACAATGCCCTCCACACTGAAAATCAAACTGAATTAAAATATCAAAGAAGCAGCCACCGAAAAGCGCAGGACGGTGAAGTCCTGATGGCATTCGATTTGTTTATTTTTGTGTGTTCAGAGAAGGGGAGCTAAAGGATGGACAGCGCTTCTGACTGGACGCGGGATATAAGATGGAATGGTCATTAAATGGAAATACAGAATGACAGAAAGATGGGCAGTCTGGGGGTGAACAGAACAGCCCGTACTGAGGCGAATATTTGCTTGATGTAATGGTTGGCTAAATGAATAACTGGGTGACTGCAATCCTGTCGGCGCGGCGTCTACGAATAAACGGCCAAAGCCATGGAAAAAATGGAATTTAGATTGTGTATATATTGCATATAAAAAGAATGTCTGCATCCACCGTTCCATTTCAGCAAGCAATTTTTTCCAGCCTCTCTAACCAGATTAATAACACCACTTCCGCTGTGAACCAAACCGACTTTTTCTGATAGATTTGGGGCTTTAAAAATAAAATGCTATTTTATGTTAACGGTTTTTTTACATAACTCAAATATTTTACTTCTAGTTGTATGGAAAATTCTGAAAAGCTAATAAATGCAGCTGTAATTTGAACCCAAAATTTTTTTAGCTTCAGCTTACCGTTTGGAAATTATTAAGCTAATTCCACAACTCGACAAAATTGAACTTTTTTCCCTTGTTGCCAAAAATTTCTTTTTCTGATAGATTCGGGGATTTAAAAACTTGTAAGCAATTATTATACCCGGTACTCGAAGAGTAAAGGGGTGTATTAGATTTGTTGAAAAAATGGCTGTGTGTAACACCCAAAAGGAAGCGTTTCCGACCCCATAAGTATACATTCTTGATCAGCATCAATAGCCGAGTCGATATAGCTATGTCTGTCTGTCCGTCCGTCCGTCCGTCCGTCCGTCTTCATTAGCGCCTATAGCTCAGAGACTGTAAAAGCTAGAGGAACACAATTTTGTATCCAGACTCCTGTCCTATCACACTGTTACAAGTGTATTTCAAAATTTCGCCCCGCACCCTTTCGCCCACTTAAAGGACGAAAATCTGTGGCATGCACAATTTTAAAGATACGAGCAAACGAAAAATCATAGACAATGACGATATCTATCAGAGAGTTGAATCTGGATCAGATCGGATCATAAATATAGACACAATGAAGAAAACCATTTCAAATGCATCGTTCCCTCTCACACACCGGGGTGGGTGCTATGCTATGCCTCATCGAATTTTTTGACGCCTAGATCTCAGAGACTATAAGAGCTAGATCAACCAAACTTTCTATCCAAGATCCTGTGATATCAAACCGAGACGAGTTTGTTTCAAAATTTGGCCACGCCCCCTTCCGCCCCCACAAAGGACGAAAATCTACACTTTTGAAGCTACGGGAAAACAAAAATCGCAGAATCATTGAAAAGGACCATATCTATCAGAATGTTGAATCAGGATCAGATCGGATCATTATTGTAGCAAGAAGGAACAAATGAAATTTCAGTGGTCTTCCACGCGCAGACTCATTCCCTCTCTCTCTCGCACACAGCCGTGTATGTATATGTAGGAAGTAGATAAAGACATGCAGAAAAGACAGATGTAAAAAACGTATGTAAACAAAAATGAAAAAATGGAAACATCTAATAGATCAAAATCTCCGAAATGGTTCGAATTAATATTTTTTTTCTTTTTTGGCTAAAATTAAATTTGTCCCTTTTGCGAACATGTAATAAATTACATATTTCGTTAGCTCACATACATATATACTGACTGAGTACCGGGTATAAAGTAGAGCCGCGTCCGTAGACGCGCCTCACAACATTCCCCCTCGTTTTTTTTTTTAAGAAAGAGAAGTAGTGCTTCTTTTTTTTTAAATACTTATGTGTCTTACATATAGTTGTACTGAATTTCGCAGTTCTATAAAGCTGATAAATGCAGCTATTAATCTTAGCCAATCACTTTGTAGAAGCAGCTTACCGTCTTGAAGCTATTAAGCTTTCAAATTCAAATTAGATCATTTTTTGCGGTATTTTTTTGGAAATTTTGTTTTTAAAAACTCAGGAAAAGTCGAAAAAAAATATTTCCTAGACTGAATATATCGTATCGTTTGTAAGAATCGATGGATAAACGGCTAATGAGCCGTTTCACCAAACCAGGGCATGCCGAATTTTGCCGATAGAATTGATCGAAAACGAGCTAAAATAAGACGTGGAAGGCATTGCTCAGTTGAGCAGAGGAAGATTATATTCACACTAAGTGATTCTGGAAAAAAAACACTCTGAAGAACCAAAAAAAGGAAATGCTCTAAAAAGATGGTGTACAACGCACTTAAATTAGTAATGTTAAGCCCAACTTAATTGACTGAAAAAAAACGAGGGGGAACGTTATGAGCCGCGTCTGCGCCGCGGCTCTACTTTATACCCGGCACTCAGTCAGTATATATGTATGTGAGCTTGTTGTAATTTATTACATGTTCGCAAAAGGGACAAATTTAATTTTAGCCAAAAAAGAAAAAAGTAATTAAGTCGAACCTTTTCGGAGATTTTGATCTATTAGATGTTTCCATATTTGTTTACATAAATTTTTTACATCTGCCATTTCTACATGTTTTTATCTACTTCCTACATATACATACACGGCTGTGTGCGAGAGAGAGAGGGAATCAGTCTGCGCTTGGGAGGCCACTGAAATTTCATTTGTTCCTTCTGACTATATTTATGATCCGATCTGATCCAAATTCAATACTCTGATAGATATAGTCATTTTCTATGATTCTGCGTTTTTGGTTTTCCCGTATCTTCAAAATTGTAGATTTTCATCTTTTGTGGGGGCGGAAGGGGGCGTGGCCAAATTTTAAAACAAACTCGTCTCGGTTTGATATCACAGGAGCTTGGATAGAAAGTTTGGTGGTTCTAGCTCTTATAGTCTCTGAGAACTAGGCGTCAAAAAATTCGATCAGGCATAGCGCCTACCCCTGTGTGTGAGAGAGAGCGAGAGGGAACGATGCATTTCGAAATGGTTTTCTTCATTGTAGCTATATTTATCATCTGATCTTATCCAGATTCAACAATCTGATAGATATGCTCATTCTCTACGATTCTGCGTTTTTAGTTTTCTCGTATCTTTAAAATTGTGCATGCCACAGATTTTCGTCCTTGGAGTGGTCGGAAGGGGGCGGGGCGAAATTTTGAAATACATTTGTAACAGTGCGATAGGACAGGAGTCTGGATACAAAATTGTGTTCCTCTAGCTTTTATGGTCTTTGAGCTATAGGCGCTAATGAAGACGGACAGACGGACAGACGGACGGACGGACAGACGGACAGACGGACGGACAGACAGACATAGCTATATCGACTCGGCTATTGATGCTGATCAAGAATATATATACTTTATGGGGTCGGAAACGCTTCCTTCTGGGTGTTACACACATTAATTTTTTGCACAAATCTAATATACCCCTTTACTCTTCGAGTACCGGGTATAAAAATCGTAAGAGAAAGCCAAGAAAAACGGATTCTATGACGAATAGGCTTATAGTGCGGAAGAGCAAAGCGGACCCTTTTAAATCCTCTCGAGAGATTATGAAGGAATGTGTTACGAATTTGTCAAGAAGACTAGTGGCTAGAAGACTGAACGAAGCTTTGCTCTTTTGACGCAACAGTAGGAAGAAGCCACTCCTGTCAAAACGAAACATCAAACAAAGATTGAGTTTCGCACGGACCCACCGGGATAATAGTCTGAATTATTGGAAAAATGTGCTATGGAGCGATGAGACTAAGATAAATAAAGTAGGACCCGATGGCAAAACAT
This sequence comes from Drosophila helvetica, assembly GCA_963969585.1. NCBI lineage: Eukaryota > Metazoa > Arthropoda > Insecta > Diptera > Drosophilidae > Drosophila > Drosophila helvetica. The sequence goes on along the minus strand of OZ018401.1, from coordinate 33,009,247 downwards.
TTTTTCGTCGTCTAGAAGGCCAAGCTCTTAGCCCCAGGCACACTATGAAGACCGTGAAGCACGGTGGCGAATGCATTATGTGTTGGGGTGCATTTTCCTGGCATGGTGTGGGTCCGCTCTACCGAATCAACTTCGACGATACGTGGGCGGACTAAGCATCGGATATCGGCGGCCTCAGATATCTTTTAATTTGTTAACGAGTTTTGCTATCAGTCTATTTTTTATGCCTAAATATTTTTTATAACAGATACTTTAAGAGTATAGGGGTATATTAAATTTTTTGTAAAAGTGGATGTGTGTAACACCCGAAGGAATCGTTTCCGATTCCATAAAGTATATATTCTTGATCAGCATCAATAGCCGAGTCGATATAGTCATGTCTGTCTGTCCGCCCGTCCGTCTGTCCTTCTTCATGAGCGAATATATTTCAGAAGCATCGTTCCCTCTCGCTCTCTCTCACACGGGACCCCGTCTGCTGTGCCCATTCGTCCAGATGAGCGCCTAGATCTCAGAGACTATAAGAGCTAGATCAACCAAACTATCTATCCAAGCTCCAGTGAATATCACTGCAATACAAGTGTATCTAAAATTTTTGCCACGCCCCCTTCCGCCCCCACAAAAGACGAAAATCTGTGGAATCTACAATTTTTAAGATACGGAAAACCAGCAACGCGTAATCATGGAAAATACCCGTATCTACCAGATTGCCCGATCTGGACACGGTCGGATATTATTATAGCCAGAAGAAACAAATGAAATTTCAGTGGCCTTCCAAGCGCTTACTCATTTCCGCTCTCTCACACACAGCCGTGCATGTATATGGAGGAAGTAGATGTAGACATGTAGAGGAGAAAGATGTAAAAAACGTATGTAAACAAAAATGGAAACATCTAATATATAAAAAACTCCGAAAGAGTTCGACTTAATTTTTTTTTACTATTATTGGCTAAAATTAAATTTGTCCCTTTTGCGAACATATAATAAATTACATATTTCGTTAGCTCACATACATATATACTGACTGAGTACCGGGTATAAGCCGCGGCTCACAATGTTTATAATAGCAAGAGAAAGTTATTTTAAAAAAATTGGCGTTACACCTCCTTTTTATACCCGGTACTCGAGAGTACCGTCTTCATGAGCGCCTATATCTCAGAGACTATAAATGTACAAATGTATTTCAAAATTCGTCCCGCTCTTGCCAAGAAATCAAAAAAAATCGGTGTGATCCACAATTTTGAAGATAGAGAAAAAAAAAACGGAGAATCGTAAAGGACCATATCTGGCAGCTTGCCGAATCAGAATCAGATCAGATCATTATTATAGCTAGAAAGAACAAATAAAATTGCAGTGGCTACGCTACCCTAACGCCAAAAGGATCTCTCCGTGCCCCATTAGCAGAATTTTTTGTTGGTGCTGCAACTAGATGGCTTACTGACTTACACGTATGTATATTTGGCAATCTCAATGGTTTCTTTCGAATTGTTTCAAATTTCCCTTGCAATTTTTCCAATTCGTCGGAAAACGTTAAAAAGAAAGCTTTTAATTTTATCTGCTAAAATCCACTTATCATGCTCAAAGTTAGTGCGAGGTATTACCGATTTAAAGAAATAAAAAATGGCATAATCTTTTGCGATTTTCGTCTTCATTGAGATCGATATTGCAAACAAATTTGAATTTTGGGACTGTTGGCCTAAAAACTTCATTTTCAGAGAAAGTGTGCAAAAGTGTAATTTAATATGATATGTATTTTAAAAAGAATACTCTACAATATGCATTAAATCTTATGGTTGGAAAAAGCTGGACTTATTTTGTAGGCCTCTCAACGACTAGTTTTCATCACAAATTTATACTCGTTTAATTTTAGACTTTATAGTTGTAAGAAAAAGTTTCCTTGGGAACAACCCATGCTTTTTGCTAGCAAACAGCTTTGTTAAACAGCTGACCAGTTAACAGTAGTGCACTCTATTACATTTTGGACTGCAATGTTTATCTGATGTTTATTGGTTTAAATTTTATATTTTAACGACTTTTGGAAAATTGGTTTTGACCTGAAAAAGTGGCGGAATTCACCATAGTGCATGGGGTTTCCGAATAAAGTAGGACATACTGTTTCCGAAAGGATTTTTTGGGCTGAACACGAATCCGAACACGAACACGAATCGAAAACTTCCCATCACGTCACGCTTTCAATAAAATAGGGGCTGAAAACTATACATAAAGCGTTTTTGGCACTTTTTAAAAAATTGTACAGCTAAACCCTTTCCAATTATGCCATATGCCATACTGCTAGCAGGACGAAAAAAAATATGAACAGAAAATAAATTTAAAATTCTGTATACTAAAAAACAAAAATGGTATCTAATGCGTTTTGATCAGAGCACGCAAATAACAGTTGACCGTTTCTCGTTGTCCAAAAATAACTGTTATTTACAGACCCTTAGAGCAAAGACTCAGAGACCCTCTGAGCAAATCGGTCTCTGCTCAACCAACAACCATTTTTTCAACTTCGTTTTGCTCTGCTCATGCACTGACCGTTTGTCGCGAGCGAGAAAAATAAAAGTCACTTTCATTTGTATGCGTGTATGTATGTATGATATTCTTACGACGCCGCTGTAGAAGCCTACACCCATTACTTTAGAATTCTTTAGAGATTATTACACTTGTTGAAGTCGTTTGCCCACAATATAAGAAATTACTTATTTTACATATAATGGATATGCTAATTTTATGTAATATACACTGCAAGAATATAACGAACCAGTGTATATATGTAAAAATACATAATGTATTTCATACATAACTTCAATTTGGAAAATTTATCTGTAGGGTATTCATCGTCACATCTGTTCATGCAGAACATAATTATTGTATCATACTGAACTGATCTATATATAACGTACATACAATAAGTCATTTATGACTGCTAGGGTGTGTGTTCATAAAACATGAACAGGAACCGACAAAGGCCAACCAATAAACAATACAGTCCACTTGAAGGGGGCCACTTGAGAAAAAGGACACATAGAGTTCGACCATAAAATCATATACATGGGCACGTCGAACCCAAATCTATTAACACATGTTGTTTGCATGTAGTAGGTGTCATTAGAAGGGATGAGCGTGGGAACAAGTGCCGCACATCCCTCCTTTTCTTAGCGTTGGTCTTAGTTTTAATTACCTTATATTTTCCTATATATAGTGCATATATTTTGAAAATAAAACAGTTTGAATTTAAAACTCAACTCGCAAGTGTTTTGACTTTTCCTTTAAGGTCTTAACAACATCAATAATCCTTGCAGCACTCAGCGAAAACAAAAATAAAAAAAGCAAAAGACCGTTTACACTAAGCCTTTACTTTTTTCGCTCTTTTGCGGACCCTTAATGTGTGAGCGCTTAAACGAAGTGTTCTGTTCAGAGCGAGAGCGAGCATGCATGGTTTTTTCGGTTATGCTCGTGAGCAGACCGCAAAGGGAAAAACGGTCAACTGTTATTTGTGAGCTATGGTTTTGAGGTAGCTGATTACGAATTTGAAATCAGATTTTAAAATTTTCGAAACGGGGGATCCAATATGGCGGACATAAAAATTGAACTCATACATATAAATAAGGGCTCTGGTGAACAGTTTGGCCAAAGACAATATAAATAGTAAGATGCCAAACGCCTATTCAATTTCATATCGTGAGCAGCGCTTATTTCTGTGAATGCTCGAGTACGCGCTGACTCGCTCGCACGAAAAAGATAAGAGAGAAGAGAGAGAATGAGTTTGCATGTGTGAGTACACACAGAGCTGCAAGCACTTATGTGTGCGTATTTGTGCCGAGCTGCCGAATTTTGACGAGACGTAAACAAGACAGAAATGTATTTGCTTGGAGTTGGGGTGGGGGGAAAAAAATTCGTTGGCGATTGACATTTGGATAATAAAATTGCATTATTCATTTAAATAGTAATAATAATATAATTCTTTAATATACAATTTAAATATATGACCATTTTGAACATTTGATATTAGGTACATATACAATTATTACGGTTTTGAAATTAACCAGTAAAATATTGATATGATAATAGACAATACAATTTTCGGTTATATCCAACCTGTTCAATCGCAAAATCAATCCCTATACCGCAATTCGCCTTTCAAGAAATTGTATCAAATTGTCTTGTCTTCTTTGCACAAGTTTACGTACAACGCACATACATGCATGCATAAGAACTTCAAAATTCTTTGCATATTAAGTCTACCCACAAATACCCAACAGACATTTAATCGAATGTGAAGTCATTTATCACATAGATTATGTCTTTTTACATAGGTACATTCCTTCATTATATTCGTGTATTGTACATTAAACAAAATTAGAATATAAGGGATATACAAAATATTACTTTTTTTGTATTATGAGCAAGCGTCTTCAAATAGTGTCATAGTCCCCAATGAATTCTAAAGTATTGGGTCATGGTGAAATTATATATAAGGTGACGTATTCGGCAGTGGTGAGGACGTTATTTTTTCATAGAGGCAAGCGCTAGAAAGAGATGGCAAGCGCTTTTCGCTCTGCACTGACAAACGACTGACACAAAATAACGTCCCCGAAAGAGAGCACGTGTGGTGAATACGTCACCTTATATATAATTTCACCATGTATTGGGTATTTCGTTGAGCGCGGCGTCGTCAAAAACCAATACAAACAAGCAGACCTAACATGTGTGCACGCGTACAGTTAAATCTCAGCCTCATGTATATGGCGAGAGAGCGGTTCGCTCTCTTTCTCTCTGACTATCTGTCTCTCTCTATTTGAATAAATTCCACAATGAATTCCACCGAGCCAAAATCGACCTCAAAAATTTTGTATGGCGAGATTTATCTTACTATTTATATTGTCTTTGGTTTGGCATAGGGCTCATTTCAAAGAGCATGGTTAAGCCTTAAATATCTGATATCAGCGATATCACCTTCTAGCACGTCAGCTGTAAAATTTTAAAATGACCAAAACCGATGTTTCTAGTGGTTCAAACACCTATATTTTTTTGAAAGCGTGACGTGATGAGAAGTTTTCGACCCCGGATTCGTGTTCAGCACAAAACCCCTCGGAAACGCTATGTCCGATTTTACTAGCAAACAAAAAATTTAAATTTGCAGGGCAGTGTTTTCATTCGGTTGCTGATACATATTACATAAACACATAAATACTTTATTGGATCGGAGAAGCTTCGCTTTGAGCAACAAGTACATTTTAACAAATGTATCCTACCCTGCAAGTGTATTACAAAAGAAAATGCAGCACTTGATTATGTAAAGAAACAAGCGCGCACATGAGCGAGCAAAAGCGTATGTTACGGGAGCACGAGTTGCGCAACCGTAAAAGCGCAAGCACAACCGTTGAAGTTGCTGTTTTGTGCAATCGAAAAAGCACTCGCCTGGCCGCTCCTGGGAGATGAACTACTACTCGTATGATATTTGTATGTAAGTCGTATGTACAATATATGTATGTAGGTATTCTAGACCACTGTGCCATGACGATGGCAGCGATAGCGATCAACGAGTGCAAGTAAAGGTATCAGCAATATAGGCCATCGTAGTGTCCACTTTCGAGTCGATCAATTTTCCGCGTCATGCACATTCAATGTATGTTGTTTATGCAATTTTCGGACAATCTCGTTTGCACATTTGGCATGGCCGTGTGGAGCAAATGTGGCGCTTCATGTCGGAGCGATGAAAGCAGTTGGGCAAAGCAGTTCGACTCGGCTATTGATGCTGATCAAGAATACATATATGTATGTACTTTATGGGGTCGCAAATGCGCATCAAAATCTGTGCGCTAAACAAAAATAACTCTAAATTAATCAAACAAACTTCCAATTCCACGCGCACCGAGAACTGCAGGGGGTTAAACTCGAATGGAAAGCCCGCTGAAATCATCGATATTCGCGGGATCACAACATATACTCATTTTCTTCTTGATAAGTGAGAAGTGCTCAACAAAACTGAAATTTTTTTCCGCTGTGGCCCAAACCGACTTTTTCTGATAGATTTGGGGATTTAAAAATGTTTAAGAATTTATGTTTTTTTTTAAGGTTTAGTTTTTTTTTTTTTTTTTAATCTTGTATGTTTTTTCTGAATTAGTGTTTTTTTTTCACATAACTTAAGCATCTTAAATCTGGTTGTATTGAACTTTGTAAATGCAGCTATAATTCAAACCTAAACACTTTGTAGCCGCGGCTTACCGCCTGGAAGTTATTAAACTTTCAAATTTTGATTTGAAAATATTGTATTGTTTTCGGAAATTTTAACTTTGAAAACTCAGGAAAAGTCGAAAAAAAAGTATTTCTTGGGCTGTACTTTTGGTTTTATATAGGTACATTAATTAGACGTCATTTAAGGTACCGTTTGTCAGAAGTGATGAACGGCTAAGGTGTAGCTGTTTCACCAAACATGGGCATGCCGAATTTTGACGATAAATTCCGTTAGTCGACATATAACCGTTATTTTTCTTGCAAAAAATATAAAAATCTGTGTTTGTAACGGTTAAATGGCATTTGGGATGGTACAGAAGATCAAAATTTGGCATACGAAGGTCTGATCAAACGGCTGCAACTTAGCCGTTTATCCATCGATTCTTATACAGCTCAAGAAATAGTTTTTATCGACTTTTTTCAAAGTTTTCAAAGTTACAATTTCGGAAAAATATACCGAGAAAAATGAACAAATTTGAATTCGATAACTTCCAAACAGTAAACTGAAGGTACAAAATGTTTGGGTACGATTAATAGCAGCGTTTATATGCTTTTCAGAACTAAAAATAATGTAAGATGTAAAATGCTGAAGTTTTTCGACTTTTCGTGAGTTTTCAAAGTCAAAATTTACGGAAAAAATACCGCAAAAAAATAATCAAATTTGAATTTGAAAGCTTAATAACTTTCAGTTAATAAGCTGCAGCTACAAAGTGTCTGGGCACGATTTATAGCTGCATTTATAAGCTTTTCAGACACACAAAGTTCAGTACACGCAGATTTAAGATGCTTAAGTTATGTAAAAAAAAAGCACTACCTTTGGAAAAAAACCTGATTTTTTGAAAATTCCTTAAAAAAAACTAAACCTACGAAAAAAATAGCTTAAAAATTTGTAACTCACCAAATGATACTGACATCAAATGACCAAAAAGGAAACTATAAAGCTTAAGACTGTTAAATAAACCATTCAAGTATTATTTAACACGAAAAAGTTTGCAAAAAATGAATTAATGAATTAATCATTTTTAAAATTGTTCACTACTATTATTTTGAACGCATAGAAATGGTGATGTTTAGGGAAAAAGCTAAAAATTCAAATGCAGCAATACTGTGCTAGTTGCTGGGGTAAAGAAATTAATTCGATTGTTAAATTTATTTCGGAGAAAATGAACAATATATCTACACCCAGCGACAAGAAAAAGCCGCACTCTGAAATTTCATGCATTTTTGGGGTTTGATCGATTCGTCCATTTTTTTGGTTCCGAGTCAATAAATTAATTCCTAAAAAGTATATACTACATTTTTTGATATCGTATACATAAAAAAAAAAAAAAAATTTTTCCCAAATCCCATTTTTTTCTACGGTCATTTAGAAACTTAACCAAACGATAGGAAAAAATTCAGTAAAATTTTAAAAACGATTTATTCAACAAGAACTTTATTTGTTCCATTAGGTTATTTTGTTTCCTGCAAATTAATAACAAATTCATAATAATTCAACTTTTTATTTTTTATTTACCAATTAATATTTTGTGGTACCAATCTTGGCAATGGGTTAGGAAAAGATAATATTTTTATACAACGAACCCCAGGATCGATATTATCATCAGAGATGCAACGTTTTGCAAATGATATTTCGGACTGAACTATTGAACGTCGGCCAAAAGAGTGTAATGTCAAGGACACCTGACAAAATACCACTTAAAAATTTTCGAATGAAAAAAATCACCTAAATGATCGAAGGAAAAAGCGGATTGTTATTAATTTGCAGGAAACAAAATAACCTAATGGAAAAAATTTAGTTCTTGTTGAATAAATCGTTTTATAATTATACTGCATTTTTTTCCCATCGTTTTGTCAAATTTCTAAATAACCGTAGAAGTGTGATTTGGGAAAATATTTTTTATACCCGGTACTCGAAGAGTAAAGGGGTATATTAGATTTGTTGAAAAAATTAATGTGTGTAACACCCAGAAGGAAGCGTTTCCGACCCCATAAAGTACATACATTCATGATCAGCATCAATAGCCGAGTCGATATAGCTATGTCTGTCCGTCTGTCCGTCCGTCCGTCTTCATTAACGCCTCTAGCTCAAAGACCGTAGAAGCTAGAGCAACCTTATTTTGTATTCAGACTCCTGTCTTATCACACTGTTACAAGTGTATTTCAAAATTTCGCCCCGCCCCCTTGCGCCCACTTAAAGGACGAAAATCTGTAGCATGCACAATTTTAAAAATACGAGAAATCGAAAAACGTCATAGACAATGACGATATCTATCAGAGTGTCGAATCTGGATCAGATCGGATAATAAATATGGCCACAATGAAGAAAACCATTTCGAAATGCATCGTTCCCTCTCGCTCTCTCTCACACACCGGGGTGGGCGCTATGCCTGATCGAATTTGACGCCTAGATCTCAGAGACTATAAGAGCTAGATCAACCAAACTTTCTATCCAAGCTCCTGGGATACCAAACAGAGACGAATTTGTTTCAAAATTTGGCCACGCCCCCTTCCGCCACCACAAAGGACGAAAACCACAATTTTGAAGATACGGGAAAACCAAAAACGCAGAATCATAGAAAATTACCATATATATCAGAGTATTGAATCAGGATTAGATCGGATCATTACTATGGCCAGACGGAACAAATGAAATTTCAGTGGCCTTCCCTCTCTCTCTCGCACACAGCCGTGTATGTATATGTAGGAAGTAGATGTGAGCATGCAGAAAAGACAGAAACATCTAGTATATAAAAATCTCCGAAAAGGTTCGACTTAATATTTTTTTTCTTTTTTGGCTAAAATTAAATTTGTCCCTTTTGCGAACATGTAATAAATTACATATGTCGTTAGCTCACATACATATATACTGACTGAGTACCGGGTATAAAGTAGAGCCGCGGTCGTAGACGCGGCGCACAACGTTCCCCCTCGTTTAATTATATGAATACGATATCAGACGAGGGGGAACGTTGTGAGCCAGGGCCTAAGCCGCGATTTTCAGCTGCATTTATCAGCTTTTTAGAACTGGAAAGTTCAATACAACCAGATGTAAGATACATAAGTATTGTGAAAAAAGAAAAGCAAATACCAGATTTCAAAAATTCTTTAAAAAACTACGTCTACGAAAAATAACCATAATTGGTTAAAAACTTTTAAGTCCCCAACTCTATCAGAAAAAGTCATATTTGGCCACAGCGGAAATGTCGTTTTGACTGGTGTAACCTACTACTTGGGTACCCATTTCACTACCTATTAGATGGGTACTCATGTAAGTATCTATTTCATGGGTACTTGGAATATTTGGAATTTGTTCACACAAAAAAACTAAAATCATGATTTAAAAATGGTGGGTAATGATAGGAAGGTGAGAAATAGTTTATTACACACTCGCATACCTACTAAATATACAAAAAATATTTATAAAATTTGGTGTAATCGGTGTTGAATCACAAACACGACAGGGACACGAGATTTTTATAGATTTTAAAATTAAAATTCTCACACTAATAGAATAGAATAGATTATAACCAAGTGGCCACCGATTTGGCTCCGTAATCATTAGAGCCTCTATAGTCATCAACCACACTCCCACTTAAAGGGGACACAGTACGTTCACAAGTGACATGATGACCCTTGAAGAAGCTCTTAAACAAGCTTTGCGCAAAGGAGATCATGTAGGCATATGTATGTACGTAAAAACGTGCTTTCGTCTTTAAATCACTAAGGGCCTTCTTCTTATTTACCAAATGTACATACATATGTATACATCTTGAGTCGAGCTGTTACCTGTTTCGCGTTAGTGATTCTTACCGCTGCTTTTATACTGTGATGTCAGTTGTGCCGTTTCACGAATACATAGCTGTATTTATATCTATGTAGTTTCCCTTCTACTGTCCCAAACGCTCCTTCTTTTTGTGTGTCTTTATAGTATTTCCTTACACTTTGAGTGGGAATTTATATATGTATACACGAAATTATATATGTATGTATGTACTTTGGTTTGTCGTTTTCAACATTTTTCAACGTTTAGGAATTCCAAAAATTCTTTACTTTAAAGTAAAAATAAATTCCATGCAACATCCGCCATGTTGGGTTCGGCTATTTTTGCTCCACGAAACGTACCCAAGGCTGTTGTGCCTCCCTCTTTATCCCGTTCCCGTTTCCACCACCACTACCACTGCCTTTGACTTTTCCTCAGCTCCCCCTTGCTCACCTTCCTCCATAGCCTTATCTGTTTTTATCCCCATGGCCATGTCTATGCCCCCGCTTTGAGTATCTTCTCCGACATATGTAGCTGCTTACCTGCTGCTAGCTGGCTGGCCACTTTCAAAGAGTACAGTGGTATAATAGATTTTTAGCAGCATGTTACATACGCTTCGTATGTCGCCATAAAGTACATTTGTACATATGTATGTATACAGTAGGGAGCAAAAGTGATTCCATACTCATAATCACTGACTTTCGTCGTCCACAACAGCTGAACGAATAAAGCAACGCAAACAATTTTTTTTTCCATGTCAATATCTTCATCGTTAAAAAATAGACAATGATAGAAAAAATTAATGAGAAGTTTTCAAAGAGTCAAAAAAAAAACCAAAACAACTCGCATGTACTCAGTTTTGCTCCGTCCGTCAATTTAATTTATTTTCACTTTCTTAAGTTTCTTATCAGCAAAAAGCTTTCAGGTTTACCGTTAAATATCTTCTATTTGTATTCTTGTTATACATTTTCGATTTCTAGCGATAGTTCTTTTATTTTCAGGCACAAGATAGACAGACACTATTTAATAAATTCAAGAAATCTGCTTCGATTTGTAGAAACCATGTCTTAATTTGATGTATGTATAACAAAAATACAAATAGAAGATATTAAACGTTAAACCAGAAATCTTCTTGTTGATAAGAAACTTGAGAAAGTGAAAATAAATTAAATTGACGAAATTAGCAAAACTGAGTACATGCGAAGAGTAAAGAGGTATATTAGATTTGTTGAAAAAATTAATGTGTGTAACACCCAGAAGGAAGCGTTTCCGACCCCATAAAGTATATATATTCTTGATCAGCATCAATAGCCGAGTCGATATAGCTATGTCTGTATGTCCGTCCGTCTGTCCGTCCGTCCGTCTGTCCGTCTTCATTAGCGCCTATAGCTCAAAGACCATAAAAGCTAGAGGAACACAATTTTGTATGCAGACTCCTGTCCTATCGCACTGTTACAAGCGTATTTCAAAATTTCGCCCCGCCCCCCACCGCCCACTCCAAGGACGAAAATCTGTGGCATGCACAATTTTAAAGATACGAGAAAACTAAAAGCGCAGAATTATAGACACTGACCTTATCTATCAGAGTGTTGAATCTGGATCAGATCGGATAATAAATATAGCCACAATGAAGAAAACCATTTCGAAATGCATCGTTCCCTCTCGCTCTCTCTCACACACAGGGGTAGGTGCTATGCCTGATCGAATTTTTTGACGCCTAGTTCTCAGAGACTATAAGAGCTAGAACCACCAAACTTTCTATCCAAGCTCCTGTGATATCAAACCGAGACGAGTTTGTTTTAAAATTAGGCCACGCCCCCTTCCGCCCCCACAAAAGATGAAAATCTACAATTTTGAAGATACGGGAAAACCAAAAACGCAGAATCATAGAAAATGACTATATCTATCAGAGTATTGAATTTGGATCAGATCGGATCATAAATATAGTCAGAAGGAACAAATGAAATTTCAGTGGCCTCCCAAGCGCAGACTGATTCCCTCTCTCTCTCGCACACAGCCGTGTATGTATATGTAGGAAGTAGATAAAAACATGTAGAAATGGCAGACGTAAAAAATTTATGTAAACAAAAATGAAAAAATGGAAACATCTAATAGATCAAAATCTCCGAAAAGGTTCGACATAAATTTTTTTTTTTTGGCTAAAATTAAATTTTTCCCTTTTGTGAACATGTAATAAATTACAACAAGCTCACATACATATATACTGATTGAGTACCGGGTATAAAGTAGAGCCGCGGCGTAGACGCGGCTCACAACGTTTTCCCTCGTTTCATTTACTTTTGAATTCACATAAATTGGCGGTCTTACGCTCAAAATACACTTTCCTATGCGAAATGAAAAGTGAACTTTTTTTTATACAACAAAACGAATCTTAATTGCAAAAGGAAAAAAATAGATGACTTATTGGTCCATTGAGATAAATTTGACACCATTACTATGGAAATTTAGATTGTGACTTCTTTAAAAATAATTTTTTTATAACCCAACCCTCATATTTGACTCAGAACAAATTGGTCAGGGCAAATTCACTTTTCAGATTCTTGGCAACAGCTGACGAAGATCGATTCGTTTATCGGAACTGGCAAAAATACATATTTGCGCATAACAGCACAAAATAATAATGAAAAATGTGCACATAACAGAACAGTTTGCTGAAGGCTGATGTTTCCCGTCATATGTAATTCAAAATTTAGGTGCAACAATTAATTGTTTGACCATTAGCAATTCAATTTTCAATTTGCATGCTGCTACTCACAGTTCGACAGAAATATTAAATACACAAGTATTGCATCTCAGATATCTTGATCTACGCAAATCGAGCACTTTCTGTCGTCGTTTTGCTCCAAAACCAAATAAAAGGCATCAAAACAACCTAATCAGCTGTTATTGTTTACCAGAATCGATGAGAAAATTAAGCATAGCGATAAAAAGAAAATGTGAAAGAGGGAGCTCTTTAAAATACAAAGTAAACGAATTGGTCGAAAAAGTAAAACGCAAACGTAAATGAAACCCGGAACCTGCCTGAATATATTGTTTCATTCAAATGGGGGTAAATAAGTGCAAGAATTAACATGAAAACATAACAGCATCACCAGCTCCATATGCTTATAGCCAGGACGGCTCTGCCAATATCGGAACACTAAATCATGGAAGTGATGATGCTCAAAGTAAACTCAATTGTAAATTATATTCATATGTACATATGAATGTTCAGAGCTTCTCCGATTACACTATGCATCACAACATTTCCGCTTTGAACCAAACCCACTATTTCTGATAGACTTGGGGATTTAATGTTAGGTTTATGTTTTTTTTTTTTTATATATTTTTATTAAACATTTTTGAAAAATATATAAGTCGAAAAATAATTATTTCTTGGGATGTCTTTTTGTTTTAAGATAGGTGCATTAATTAGACGTTGTTTAAGGTATCGTTTGTAAAAATCGATGGATAAACGGCTAAGTTTTATCCGTTTTGCCGTTAAATTCCGTTAGTCGACATATAACCGTTTTTTTTTTCATATCAAAAATCTGTATTTGTAACAGTTTTTAGCGGTAAAATGGCATTTAGGAAGATACAGTACGGAACTCAAGGGAAAAATGCGGCATTAGAAGGTTTGGTCAAACGGGTGAAACTTGAAAACAAACGATACCTTAAACGACCCCTAATTAATATACAAAAAAAAAAGCTCAAAAAATACTTTTTTTCGACTTTTCCTGAGTTTTGAATGTCAACATTTCGGGAAAATATACCACAAAGAAGTTTAAAATTTGAAAGCTTAATAATATGCAGACGGTAAGCTGAAGCTACCTACTGTTTGAGTCTGATGTGTAGCTGCATCTATCAGCTTTCGAGAATTTTAAAGTTCAATACAACCAGATGTAAAATACTTAAGTTATGTGGTAAAAAGAAGCACTACCCTAAAAAAAAAACATTAAAAGAAAATACCATTTTTCAAACATTTTTAATAAAAACAGACCATACAAAAAAAACAAAGCTCATTAAAAATGTTTAATCCCCAAATCTATCAGAAAAAGTCAGTTTGGTTCACAGCAAGAAAAAAAATTTAATTTTGTAGTGTTACTCGCCTTTGTTGTTTTGTTGTTTATCTAAAAGCGTTTACCATTTGAACATCTAAAAAACAACAATTTCTGTAAAGTAGCTAGATGCTGCGGATATCGTTTAATTTTATTTTACAAAATTAAAGTACATTTGTGCCTAACATTCTTGCTCTTTTCTATCTCGTAATTTGTTCCATTGCAATTAATGATCGCTGGAACCTTTGATATGATATATGTATTATAAAATCGATTTTCAAAAAAATATTTCAATTCGCATATTTATCCATTTTTTCTTCTTTTTACAGGGGCTGTACACAACAACAAGCGGAGTGGAACATAGAAAGAGCAATGCCACCGGCAGAAACGGAAAAACAGCCAGACACTTTTTAAAAAGGATTCTTCCCATTTAAAGTTGTTTCTTTCTGAAAACGAGCCTCGCACAAATATTTTTTTATGTTTTCTTGGGCACAGAAAATAATGTGCGGAATGTCACGTTATAGTACTCTTTTACCCTCGTGTGCGCTCCTTGTATGCATTGCGCTTTTTTTTTTCTTCCCGGTACGCTTCTGCTGTTGCCGCTTCTGCTTTTGCCTTTGCTCTTACCGCTGATTCTCTCAGTCCCATCTACCATCTCCCAGCTCGTATCTCCGCTGGTATGGGATAAAGAATTTCTTATTTAAAAACAACTGCTGCTAAAAATGCATTCGCCTGTCTGCCTGTACCCTCCATCCCTATCCCCTCCTTCTCTCCATCCTTATGCATTATCCATCAGCACTCTATGCATATCCATGAAACAACAGCCGCGAAGTAAAAATCGAAGTGGGATGGGGCCCCATCCTGATCCCCAGGAACGGAAGCTCGCAGACAAGGGCTGCGACAATTGTGTCTCTTTATACCCTTATAGGGTATTCTAATTCTGTTTACACGTTTGTAACGTACGACGAGTCGTTTTTCTCTTAGCAATTTATTTGAATAATTTCAGATTACTGTATCGTAGTAGCGCCATCTACCTCTTACTGAATTTATGTGGGAAAAATACTTTTATTAGTCGTGGGGCTTCTAGGGTGTACAAACATCGGCGCGCAAATTGTGCTTTTCTATCTGTATTGAACATCTTATCTCTGACCCGACGAAAGAAAAAAGCGCTTGAGAAGGTTGCCGTTGTCTTTGCATTTTCCACACCGTAACCGTAGTCCGTATGGACGGGATCGCGTTTGTGTTAAATTAAAAGATTTTTGTGGTTGGCAACACACATCTGCAACAAACAAAAAAAAACATGAAATTCTTTCCAATATCCCACCGTTGCAACGCGTTTCTCACAGAAAAATACAAAATTAGCAAGATGTGGTAGCTTGTTTTGCGAGCCGAATCCGATACCCTTTCATATACATCGTTCCATATGACAGCTAAAGAATGTACGACTCGTACTGACTTGATTTTGATAAAATTGAGTGCGGGAATGTTTACTTGAAATTTTTTTAGAAAGAAAAATATTCTTTAAAAGGAACTAAACAGTATTTAAAGAGTATATGGGTATATTAGATTTGTGGGTACAAAGTGGGTAAAAATTCTCCAGAAAAGGCGCCAATGGTCCGAACTCAATGAATTTTTCACTGTAAATGATTGGAGAAACGTTATGTTTTTAATGGATCTTAGATAAACCTGTTTAGTTGGAAAATTATGGTCAATGATCGCCGGAAAGCTTGACAAAAAGCCTGCAGGATGATCTGTGGATGTTTTTTAATGATAGAGTTGGGTATCTGGCCACCGTGCAAGATTGGTCAAGAATATTTTTTCAACTTTTTTACTGGCCCTCGCTTAACACGGACTCTTTTAGCACGAACTCGGTCCTACACGGTTACAAATTTACTCCCTTTCCCCTTTTAACACGCTGAAAGACTCGTTCTTACACGATTGCGAAATATCATTATAATTTTTTTTTGCTAATTTATTCGTGAGACCTTTCTTGTATGCATCAATACGTTAAACCTCTAGAAAAAGGAGAATCCCTTATTTGAAAAGTAAAGAACCTTTTAAACTGCCACAATGTGAATTTTGTCTCGCTTAACACGATTTCGCTTAACACGAGGTTTTCTAGGAACGTAACCCCCGTGTTAAGCGAGGGACAGGTGTATTGTGTTATGATTTGTTAAATAAGTTTTATTTTTCTTACGATGGGTTTTTTTTAGCTAAAAGATTATTTATCAATGGTGGAAATTTGGACATTGGAGTGGCCGGGAAATGGTCCTGGGCTTAATCCGATCGAGAATATTTAGCACATCATGAACGCTTTTATATGAAAGCAATGAAAGTATAGAAATAGGCAGATAGCAAAACTCGTTAACAAATTAAAAGATATCTAAGGCCAGCCGCGCCGATATCCGATGCTTAGTCCGCCCACGAATCGTCGACGTTTCCCTCATGAGTGGCAAGCTCCGAGCAAGCGCAGGTCCAACTCCATCTTTGTGAGAGAGACGGTGCGGTGCATCTCTGGCTCTGCGAGTCCAGATGGAACAGAATAGGACAGGATGAGTTGCTCGCAACTTACTCTGGGCGCGGAAAAGGTATACATATGTACATGTGATATTATATATTAGTTGAACTTACTTTTGTACAAGAATTTTGAGTAATCACAATCCATGATGTTGATGTGGATTCAATTAAGAAGTTTCAATTTCTGAAGTTTGTTGCAATTTTAGTTTTTTCAGCTATTTTGAGGCGCTTTCATTTAACTGAGTAAGTATTCAGGCGGATTAACTCAATTAATTGATTACGCGTTACATGCATATTCACTAAATCACTTCATTAGCGTCGGCTTTCAGTCCAAGGTCTTTTTCTTATCTACCCGTCCCTTGATTCTTCTTCGTATTGTCCCCTTATAATTTTTTTGTTTTTTATCACTTTTTGCTTTTGATGTAGTGCACAGGAGTAAAATAGTAGAACAGTCAAAACAGCGACAGGCAAAAAGCAATACATCGAATCAAAGCGTTGTCGGTGGCATTGACCATTTGCCGTCGGGACAAGCACTGCCGCACTAAAAATGACTCGGAATATTATGAAACCTTTTCAAGTTTTTGATGGACTCCATCCAATCAGTTATTTCATTAGTTTTTTGTGTCCTTGTCGTTCCTATGCTAACACTTGTTTGAAGATGTAGACAAAGACTTCGAGATCATCAAGTATGCAAAAAGTTTCTTGTTTTAGTATGATTTGTTGCTTTTAAATTTTAATACCACTTGGAATTCATGTATAACATTTTTTTCGCAGTATTATGTGCAACATATGTACGTATCTATGTACATACATATTTATGCATGTATGTATGTAATGTATGTCAACGAAAAACTTCTCTGGCTGTGGCTGTTGGTTACCGTGCTAAAGCATCAAAATTCTCAGTACTTTAAAAATATTACAATGCACTATATTTGTATGTATGTTTGTACATTTGTGAATACGTATGTATATGTGCATCTGTATTAATTTACATCCATACAAATATATATATATATATGTATATTCTGCTGAGTTTTGTTGTTATTGTTGCCTGTGGTGTGGGTGCCATCGTTAAAGTCCCACATACATAACAGGTGTCGCTGTCTGTTGCTTTCCCGTTTGAAGCTTAAGTACATATCTATAAGTGTATTCACATACATACATATACATATGTGAACGTCGTGTAATATCTGTGTTCTTGTAGGGAATAGGAATCGAATGGTAAAAATATCTACATATACGTATGTATGTATTGGATAAAATGATTATTCAGCAGAAGTAGATCGTAAAAAGAAGCGCATAATTTTGGGAGATGCTGTTTGGCTTAGTTTCGGTTTCGTTTGGATTGCAAAAGCTATGTGTGCAACAGTTGGGCAGTAGCCGACTTGTAACCTTTTTGCACTTCTTTCAAAACTGTCATATAAATACACGAAAAAAATAGAAAAAAAAGAGTGTTTGATGAGTTGCGCGGGCACAATAACAAAAAAATCCGGCTTAGAACGCGGCCACACGAACAAAGACGGACACATCAACATGCACAAGAACATATGCAATGCAATTATCATTTGCCGCCGATGTCGCAGTCCCGCGCCACCGTTCTGCCCTATCTTGATGTGTTGCGAATTTAACTAAAGGCAGTAGTTTGTATACGATAAATCAGGGAAATATAGACATGATTTTGTTGAGCTTTTTCTTTTCTCGGCTCGAGTGACGGCCGGAAAGTACTCGTCCACGCGACGTTCTATTCCCGACCATAAAGCGGTCCGGCCCGTATCAAAAGCGACCAACAATAGACGAACCCGTTGAGGTTGGGTAGTAATTGAACTCGTACTTCACGCATTGAAGACAATTTTTATTCACTTTCCAATAACATATGTATGTATATATGTATCTATTTACATATATATGTATATGTTTGTGCGGTGGCGTTTCGCTTGTTCTTTTATATCGCCTATACCACTCGGTTTTTTGAATTCTTTTAAATACGTGCTGAACGAGCTTTCGCTTACGAAATAACACCAACACAAGCAACGGTATAAACAAAACTAACAATATGAAATTAGCTCAAAAATTAAAAGAGCAAAAGCGCTCATTGAGCACACGACGTCCGACCGACCTACCGATTCAGCTCAGCGAGAGTTCGAGCTAACGAAGAAGTGAACGAGCGAGCGAGCAGACGAAAACTGGTGGAACTTGCGTCGCAGCAGGGAGAAGAGAGACAAACGCTTCCAGTCGTCCCAAGAGATTGTTGGATACGCGTGGACACACAATCGCACCACACAAACGTTGGCAGAAACAACACGGCAAGTGAAATTCGTATATACATATGTATGTGCATACTTACATACATATGTATGTATATATGAGTGATGTGCTGTGAGAGAAGTAGCCAGAGACAGCGCATGCGAGAGTAAGTTCCAACAGTCGCATGAATCAGCTTCGCTTCCGCTGTTGTGACTTGACCGACACCGAGTTCTGCTCAAACACGTGCCATGCAGAACCGAGCGTTACCGACTATAGTTGAGTTAAGTTAAGTGTGGGAGCACAAGTATAAGAGACAGCAGAAGTTTTGATTGTTAATAAATATATGTATGTATGTATACATATGTGTAAGGCCATGTCTGTAGCATGTTTATGGGGGACACCTGATTACTTGAATTTTAACTCTCAATTTGTTGTTCTTTCAAAGATTAGATTATCCCAAAATTGCTACCATTTTACGGCTTTTATTAATTGATGTGAGTAAGGGAAATGTACGAATCAATGTCATGAAAAACAAGATGAGAACATCGGAGATTTGATGCTTTTTCAGATTTTTTGACAGCTACTGCATACATGCATATGTACATATGTATGTACGTATGAATGTAAGTACTGTATATAATGTATCGCTAGCCAGCCTTGTGAAGCAATGCTTCATGGCAGTTCGGCAAGTCTGGTCTTATACTATATGTGCTATATATGTACATATAATCCATATATCTATCTAGTTATTGCTATTTCGAATATTAAGAAAATAAACAGTGTAGTGCATATTTATTTTGCTAGAAAAAATACAAATTTTGATGTTCCATCGCTCGAACGATAAAAGACGATATGTTACGGGAAAATGTAAATTCGGTAGGGTTGCTCGAACTGCTGCAGCTTTGATGTTTAACCATACATACATAAATTTGTATTAATGATACTTTAGGCGATCAATCAATGTGCCTATACGATTAAAGTATTAAATATGAATCTAATTTTCCCGACTTTTGCTGAATTAAAAAAAAAATATATATAATATAAATGAAAATTTAATTATTGAACTCAAATGCCTAATATTTCCCAGAAGGTAAGCTTTAGTTACCGCTGTGGTCCAAAATTACTTTTTCTGGTAGATTTTGTGATTTAACACTTTTTAAGGAATTATGGTTTTTTTTTAAGAATTTGGTATTTTTTTCAGAGGTAGTGCTACTATTTTTCACATAACTTAAGCATCTAACATCTGTATCTAACATGCTGTATTAAGCTTTGCAGTTCTGAAAAGCTGATAAATGCAGCTATAAATCGTATCCAAATACTTACCCAAATATTTACCGTCAGGAAAATATAAAGGTTTCTAATTCAAATTTGATCATTTTTTGGGGTATTTTTTTTTCCAAAAATGTTGACTTTTTTACATTTTACTTACTAACGAAGGTTTGGTCAAACGGCTGCAACGTTGCCGTTTATCCATCGATTTTTACAAGCGATACATTAAACGACGCCTAAATAATGTACCTATCTTAAACCAACGAGGGGAAACGTTGTGAGCCTACGATTTATGTAATTTATTATATATTCGCAATAGGGACGAATTAAATTTTAGCCAATAAATAAAATGTAAAAAAAATTAAATCGAACCCTTCGGAGATTTTTATGTTTCCATTTTTGTTTACATTTGTTTTTTACATCTGTCTTTCGTCTACTTTCTACATCTACATACGTCTTTACTACGACTCGTGGAAATGTGTGCGAGAGAGAGAGAGAGAGAGAGAATATATATACTTTTTAGGGCCGGAAACGCTTCCTTCTGGGTCAGACTTTTCTACCCGGGACTCGAAGAGTACAGGGCATATTAGATTTGTGCCACTATACTCTTCGAGTATCGGGTATAAAAAGTCGGTTTGGTTCACACCGGAAAAAAAACGTTCAATTTTGTTGAGTAGTGGTATCAGATTTGTCGCTATCGCAGGCTATCGTAGTTGATTCTGGTACGGATGATAGCCATTTATGTTTTTAATAACATATCCAACTTTGAAAACAATTGGTTGAATAGATATATTGCTACACCCATAACCGACACAAAAAACGATGTTTCGAAAAAAATGGGCTTAAGTATTGCGGAACTGATGAAGCGCGCTTCCGACTATCAGCTGTAACTTTGTCAATACTTTGATTTTAATTCTGAAATGTGTACAGTATAATCAATATATTAAACTTTAGAAATGAGTAAAATAAAAAATTCAATTGTTTAACTCCTCACACCAGAATACCCCTTTAAACAGGATTGTAATTAGATAAAATGGGGGTAGACGGAGTGCAAGAATTAACATTAAAACATTCCGCTCGCTCTTTCTCATGCTGTCTTCACCCATAATCGTTGTTTTTCCTTTTATGACAAGTGGAAGAACGCTTCATGAGATGCGCAGTCTGCTTTGACCCTATACTACCACAGCTACCCCCACCTCTACGAATAAACCAACGAATAAATCTGTCCCTTTTGCGAAACGAAAAAGATAGTATGTGGCATTAATCGGCTCCGATAAAAAGTTTGTATGTACATACATACATATGTATTAGGGTGAGTCAATTTTGAATGGGTAAAAAAAAAAACGTGGTTAGCGTCCACCAGAATCAGAAACTAAAAACAATTCTAAGAATCTTTCACCAAGAAACTATGCGTCTAACATGAATTCCTATAATAGATAGTTCAATAACTTCACAAAATATTTTTAATTTATAGCCTATTTACACCACATTGCGTTACCTATCGATAACCAAGAAAACTCAATAACTCAGAGCTGGTGTCTACACTACACAAAAATTGAGTTATTGAGTTTTGGCTGCTGACACGTGCGTGTGTTTATTATTTGGTTAATTTAATTTTATTAATATGAATGAAAAAGAATTAATGCTGACTTATGTAAAAGACTCTGGAGCACTACGGCTACACCCAGTACATGGGCGGTCAGAGCTCCATTCGCTCCTACTGGCGCAACTACTTTTAGTGCACAAATGGATTGGTGTGGGTGGTAGACGGTACCCTGTGGTTTTGGCTTGGACAACTTGCTCACATGAACTAGCCCATTGCCTAGTTAGAATAGACTAGTCTATGGTCTAGTATAGGCTGGTGCAAAGAAATTCATGGGGTGGGGCACTCGGGGCACTCAGGTTTGGCCCATAACTGATCCACATAAATTAGTTGTGGACCAATCGATGCTAGTGCAACGCCGGTAGACTTTGCTTAAAAACTCTTTTGCACTTTTGTTTAAAAACAGCCTATTCCACTCGGATTAGTCCGGGGCGCATCGAGGTAGATGCAAGCCGGGCAACCGATTGCCGAACAAAACGGGGTTAGTGAAATGTAAAACTGAAACAGCGCCAAACCGAGCTGGTCGTCAGTCTCCGTATTATTATTATTATTGCCTCTTTTACGCCTTCTTCGCTTTCGGTAAATGTTTTTTCTAGAATGTTCCAAACGCACAGTGCACCTCTGCAGCGGCAGCGTGAGTGGAAACGAGACGGGAACATGTATTATGCTTTGCTTTGACTATTAATTCTTGGTGATTGCTGCTGCATTGACTGGAGGAAGTAGACGAGCTGCGGAGTGTTTTTTTCAGTGCATGACTAATTAAACGAAATAAAAGTTAATCGGTAAGTAAAAGTGATTTTTAGCATCAAAGAGCATACGCATAATTGTTTTTAGCCCTGTATTTGTGAAAATTTGTGTTTTATTTTATTATTTCACTGCATTTCAGCCATAAGGCTAGTATCCAGCACCGCGGAAACGAAAAATTACTGCCAAACTCCATATAAAAAAAACTGGGTCAGGAGTTTTTCGGTTGCGTTTTACCACTAACCATACAATACATAGATGTGCCATTTCATACAAACGGCTGTCGCAAGCGATGTCTGAGAAATGCAGTACCAAGCGTTCGGCTCGGTACTACAACTGTTCGGCTCATGACGCGGCGCTAGCCGAAGCCGACAGCAACGAAGCAATGGCATTGGTGTGTGTGTTATTATACACAACAAATTTTTGATTGTAGGCATTGTCAGTTCTTGGGCTCTTGGGCTTTTGGTTTTTTGTTTTATTTTGTTTTGCTTCAGCGTATTTGGATGTATGGGTGCACATATATGCTCACGTACATTGTTTAAGTATTGCTGCCTGGTAGAACGAAATTTCTCAATTCCCTTAAGATTCTTGGATTTCTGTGCACTTGTTACCCTTTACTTTAGCATTTTTAGAGTCGACACGTTTTGAAGACACTTGCCTTATAATATCAGAATAACTCTCGTTTTGTATATGCTCTAGATGATAATTTTGTTTATTATAAAAAATATGAATATAATGAGCGGATATGCATATGTAAATATATACATATAATATATTTCATACATATCTCCCATTTGAATAATTGTCCATTAGAGTATTCAAGATGCAAATTGTGAATAAGCAAATAATTTTCATTTAATATATATATTTGTATATAATTAAGTCGTATAAACATAAAGACTATACAGTTTCTACTATATATACACACATATGTATATTTAATTGTATGGTATATCATATAATATATTAATATACGCTTGCCCACAATACAAATAAAAATAATATTTTGTATATCCTTTAAATCAAATTTTGTTTGATGTACTATAAACGAATATAATGAACGAATGTAAATGTGTAAAAATACAAAATGTATAGCATACATGACTTCACATGAGAATAATTGTCTGTAGGGTATTCTATCGTCATTGCCTATGCAGCACTCAGTAAATACATTTTTCTCGTCGCAAATTCGGCAGCTCGAAGTCGAGCCATGGATCTAAAAATAGAATGAGCTTGCATGTGTGAGTGCGCACAGAGCTGCAAGTTCTTACATATGTGTGTGTGCGTACTTGTGCCGAGCTGCGTCTTCATAAAGTCATAATCTCCAATGAATTCTTTGCATTCGCTTAAGAAAGCGAGGAACGATTGTTGGCTATGACACTAAAATGTGTATAGACCCATTCAATACCTATTTATATGTCATTAATATCCATAATAATGGATGATATACATATATATAATTTTTTCAGCGCATATAACTTTTTTGTATGTGATCATATATATTAATATATTATATGACATACCATACAATTAAATATACAGATGTGTATATATAGTACAAACTATATAGATTTTATGTTTATACGACTTAATTATATACAAATATATATATTAAATGAAAATTATTTGTTTATTCACAATTTGCACCCTGAATACTCGAATGGACAATTATTCCAATGGGAGTTATGTATGAAATATATTATATGTATATAGTTACATATGCATATCCGCTCATTATTGTTTATTGTTTAAAGTTTAACAATGTGCAGTTAAACTGTAGGGGGATAAATTAAATGAAAATTACTAGACTTAGGCAAGATACAAGATAAACTTAAAATATAATTTAAAATTATTACAGTATGTTATTTATTAGGATAGTTTTGACAGTGTTAGTACTAGAATCAAAGGAGAACAGATAAAAAAATTTGTTATAATTTCGGCAAAGGCTACGGAAAGACTCCTGATCTGAGTAGTTAGAAAGGCAGAGTTGAAGGTGGAGAGGAAAGTA
Source organism: Drosophila helvetica (assembly GCA_963969585.1). Lineage (NCBI taxonomy): Eukaryota > Metazoa > Arthropoda > Insecta > Diptera > Drosophilidae > Drosophila > Drosophila helvetica. The sequence continues at coordinate 32,984,804 of OZ018401.1, read as the reverse complement.
ATGCCTAGTCGGGCGGGACGGGACAGCAAAACTAATAAGACCTATAAGGGTAGATGATTCCACCTCACCGGAGAGAAGCTTGTGGAGAAAAAGAACTCCATGACAGATCCTACGGGACTTCAGAGATTGGAGGTTAATGAGGCGCAGCCTGCTTTCGTAGGAAGGGAGATGTATCACAGGGTCCCAATTAAGTGCACGGAGTGCAAAGATGAGGAATTGTTTCTGCACGGATTCAAGCATATCTTGAAATTTTTGGTAATGTGGTGACCAGACACAGGAACCATATTCCAAGATAGGCCGGACCAGAGAAACGTATAAGACTTTAGTGGTGTAAGGGTCAGTAAATTCCTTAGACCATCTTTTGACAAAGCCAAGAACTCCTTTGGCTTTATTCGAGATGGAGGAGATATGACAATTAAAAGAAAGATTAGGAACAAAGATGATGCCTAGGTCATTAACTTTGAACTGGCGTTATTTATATTCATATTTTCTATATTAAACAAAATTATCATCTAGAGCATATACAAAACAAGAGTTATTCTGATATTATAAGGCAAGTTTCTTCAAAACGTGTCGACTCTAAAAATGCTAAAGTAAAGGGTAACAAGAGCACAGAAATCCAAGAATCTTAAGGGAATTGAGAAATTTCGTTCTACCAGGCAGCAATACTTAAACAATGTACGTGAGCATATATGTGCACCCATACATCCAAATACGCTGAAGCAAAACAAAATAAAACAAAAAACCAAAAGCCCAAGAGCCCAAGAACTGACAATGCCTACAATCAAAAATTTGTTGTGTATAATAACACACACACCAATGCCATTGCTTCGTTGCTGTCGGCTTCGGCTAGCGCCGCGTCATGAGCCGAACAGTTGTAGTACCGAGCCGAACGCGGTACTGCATTTCTCAGACTTCGCTTGCGACAGCCGTTTGTATGAAATGGCACATCTACATATGTATTGTATGGTTAGTGGTTTTACTGACCTCAGTATCCAGCAAGCTGAACGAAATCCACAGATTCTTATCGATAGTTAGCCTATCGACACGATTGTGGACTGAGAGATCAGCTGGTATTCCCGCAAGTAAAATATATGCGCCTATTATTACTGAAGTGAATGTGAAAGATGGAGTCAAAAACTGTTCGAACACCAAAAAGTGAGATGCAAATTTTCAACGTTAGGAGAAGATTGCTTTAATAATTTCAGTTGAGGCAAGGCAATGTCTTTGGCGGATTACGAAAAATAAGCATTTGAATCATTTTGACATTTTGGTGCCTCCGTCTGCGCTGTACTTCTTCATATATTTTGTTTGCAACAATATATGCCGCCCCCAACACAATAAATTTATCGTCAGAGTCAATTTTTCTCCTTTTTCAATTTTAATTGAACTATCACATTTGCCGCTGTTTACAATACACAACTGGTTTATTAGAGAAGCTGACCATTTTTTAAGTACTTAGTCACACTATTTCAGTTTCGTTCCACACACACGAAATAATGAGCAGTAAATTTCCGCGGTGCTGGATTTAGAGAAGAAGGGTATCCAGGAACTTCGCGGAAAATTTCCGATGACGAGCAGCGCTGACATGACAACTCTAGATGCAGAGCTGCAAAAGGGTCGCCGCTCTGATTATGTAAGAATCTTTTATTCATTTATTTTAATATACATAATTAGTCATTGTCATTTCATTAATCTGTTTACTTTTCCAACAGGTGAAGCTTATGATGGTGTCCTTGGGAAGAACAAATGTATACGGCGTCATTTTTGAGGCCATCGGAGAGCCCATGGGAGAACAAGGATTGAGGAAGGCAATCGCTTTGCTGAAAAAACAGGCCCTCCGTAAAATAAGGATCTCAAAAAGTTAAATAAATTAAATTTTGTAAAAAAAAGGAATACAAATTTGAATTATTTTTTATGGACTAGGAATAGTCTGCCCCAGTGGGAATAGGAATGTCCCAATCCGTATAGACTACTTATGGACCAGTCCTTACAGACTTGTCATGGACCGGTCCGTACAGACTTCTTATGGACCAGTCCGTATAGACCAGTCATGGACTAGTCGGTATGGATGCAGAGTGATTGAGACATAGGAAAATTACATTGAAATGGGTGGGTCATGGGCTAGGGGTGGTCCATACGGACTAGTCATACAGCTAGGCCTGGACTAGTCTTCAGAACCACAGGGTACTGATCGGATGCGCCTGGAATTGTGCCGACAGGAGCTGCAGGTATTACTCGAGGAGAAACGTCTGGCCGGGGCCACCTTGCTGGTGACTGCAACAAACAGGATCTGCCCGGGGTGCTCAACTCTAGCGATATCAAATTGGTGGGAATACTAGTAAAATTCAGTATTATTTATTAATGTTAAACGGCTTAATTTTTAGATACTACATTTGGATGACATCGTACCACTGGCTGGTTGTTGGCGTAAACGCTGCTCAGCTTAATGGACTGGCCCATGGGAAATATATAAAACGTATTCACATTAGAATAAAGCGTTCCATTTTTCCATATAATTCATATTATACAGCCTCTTTTCCTTGTCGAAAAACTTCGGCACAAAATTCACTCTATGTATGGGGGCGAAGCCTACGTCGATCGCCAGGTCCTTGTACTTTTTCTTCGTCATGTTGAAGACCATGTCGATTTGCGAATGTGGCGTTTCCAAGAGATCGGCAATATTGGGCATAACCTGGGTCGTCGTCAGGTTCATCACGAAGCTGACAAATCGGACTTTTAGTTCGCCATCCAGGTTAAGGAACTTCTTGCGGAGTGCTGTATTTACATTGGTATTGTCCACCACAAATGATCTTGTAGAGCTCAGCAATCGTTTGCAAGTATTCAGATAAGACTGCATGCTGCCCAAGGTATCTTATCTAGTGAAAAAATTTGATTCAAAGAATTGTTTTTAAGAAATATGTCACTTGGTGTCTGCCAGCAAACTTAAAAACTTATAACCTTTCCTTTCCTTTCATTGCAGCTATGATCGGACGGTCGCAGTAGATTTTCACTTCTTCGTGGTGCGATTTGTCATTACGTGAACTGCAGTCCACAGTGATGTGTTTGATTACCTTTTTTCTCCATTTTCACATATGTTTTGTTGATTTTCTAGTGGAGATAGTTCTACGATAGGCAGATCAGGGTTGAAATATTCGGAAAATCGGACAAACGCAACTGTAACGCAACTCAATCTCAACTTTTTTGCCAGCTCTAAGGCCACTATGCTTCCCCATATAATAGCCTTTTACCACACAGCAGATTTACGGGGAACGGTGGGATTTTTTGACAAATGCGAAACCTTGACTCCCACAGGCCACCATCTACCATCCATTGATAAGACAGCTGACAACAACAAAAAAAAAATTTGTGCTCTGCATATAGTCAAAATTAAACAACAAATATGGAACATTGCTTCGACTTTGAATCACCAGCAACAAATGTTGTTGAAAAATTTATGGTTTCATTCAGGAGGCAAACCAAATATGTAAGTGAATTCGATGAGGAAGAATTTTTTGCAATGCTAATTTTTTTTAGTGGATTTATGCCAAGAAGGGAGTCGATGGTTGTTAGTAGATTGCAATCCGAGTAGAATTGTATGTACAAGACTATGTTTTATGTGTTTTAGAAGTGGTACGGCACTTTTTATCTTCGTCAATTTACATCAGATACATATGTACGTAAGTGAACATCGGAAAGGATGGTGCAACGAAAGGTCGAGCTTTTTACAGCGAATCGAAGCGTCGGCAATATTGGAGGTAAGCTCCAAGGAAAAATGCGGAGTATCGGTACCAGTAATAAGCAAAACATTGCACAAACAGATAAAAACATTTTTAAAACTAAAAATGTTTCATTTTATTTATTCGCCTTCTTCTCCAGAAGAAATTGGAGCATTTCTAATTGAAAATTGAGCACCTGCTATTGAAAAACCTTCTTGCTCCTTGCCATTTGCTGGAGAATATCAGTTATTCTTTTCATTCATTGCTTACATTATCACAGTGAATTCCATTTTTTCGCTGTGATTGCCAATTTTTTAACTCAATAGCTCTACCATAATGTAATAGGCTATTCACACTGGCCACCGGTGCGTAAGGTTTTGCCGTTCTGAAAATTTCCCAGTTAGTTCCACCGTCTATTTTGGATGTTCTAAGCCGCACGTTGTATGCGATATTGAGCCCATTGTTTTCAAATGCAACCCAAAATAATTGGCATTCACAGCGAAACAAATTAAATTCACTGTGAAATTGTAAACAATGACTGACCTGAAAAACATTAAAATGTTTTGGTGTTGCAGCACATTTTTTTTCCATTTACCAAAAAATTTAAAAAAATTTCCGCTCAAATACTCAGTTTTTGTTATTGTCATCAGCTGTTAAACGGTAGACGGTGCCAGTGTGAATCGGAGTTTCACCGTTTGTCAAAAATCCCAACGTTCCCCCGTGATGTGCTCAGGCTATAATATTTCGTCGAGATATATATCGACCAAAAATATATATCGATTTATTATTAAATATCTCTGTTCAGCTCTACTAAATATTTTTGAAAATGTCATTAAGTTAATTTTGGTAAAAAATTAAGGAAGTGTAATGCTGGTATGTATAAAAGGTTCTGGTGCTGACCAATATACAGTTAAAATATCTTCATTCCACCAATATGGCTTTAAAAAAAGTAAAAGGTAAATTTGAGCGTATATTTGATAAAAACAAAAATATGCATCTTATTAATGTTGATTATTAATGTATTAATGTGCGAAGCTCAGTGCGAAAATTCTATGAACCGAAATATGGAGTTGACACGATTGTACTCCACTGATGTTTGCTCTATGGTATCCCATTTTGAGCAAAATGTCTTCAATGCACCCATTGCCCGTCATGGACTTTTCACAATCGATGATGAAGAGAAACCACTTCCAGTGCGTCGAAAGCGCCTGTGGTTATTACAGCAACAGTCTGCATTTAGCAACGATTTAATTAGACATATCGAGCCATGGCAAAACAGATAAATCATATACTGAATCGCACAGCAGGAATCAAGTCTTAAGCGAGGCTGTTATATTGGAGACCGTTGACAGTATCGGCCTACGCCGCAAAACTTTGCCAAAGTATTTGGGATTTTACGAACATATAAACCCTGTGGTTCGGAAAACCAGTCCAGGCCTAGCTATATGACTAGTCCGTATGGACCACCCCTATCCCATGAGCCACCCATTTGAATGTAAATTCCCTATTCCATTTAAAATGGGCATGTCATTGCAGTGGACGTCATCGGCGCTCTGCATCCATACAGACTGGTCCATGAGTATTCTATACGGACTGGTATTCCTAGTCCATAAATAATAATACAAATTTGCATTCCCTTTTTTGAACAAAATTTAATTATATTAACTTTTTGAGTTTCTGATTTTTACGCAGGGCCCATTTTTTGTTTGCAATGCGATTGTCTTCCTTAAGTCTTGCTTTCCTATGGGATCTCCAATGGCCTCAAGAATTACGCCATATAGATTTTTTAGCGAGTGATTCCTTGAGTGATTTTTTCCCAAGGACACTGTCGACGTTGAAGTCCATTGTCCAAAAATAAACACGGCTAAAACGCAGTGAAATATTAAAATAAAACAACAATTTTCACAAATTCAGGGCAACAACCAATTATGCACATGTTCTTTGATGCTAAAAGTAACTTTTACTTACCGATTAACTTTTATTTCGTTTAATTAGTCGCGCACAGAAAACAACACACCGCAGCTTGTTTACTTCCTCCAGTCAATGCATAAGCAATCACTAAATTTCGGCGCTGTTTCAGTTTTAGATTTTACGAAACCCTCCTTTGTTCGGTAATTGGTTACTCGGCTTGCATCTACCTCGATGCGCCCTGAACTAGTCCAAGTGGGATAAACAAATGGGCAAAACAGTTTTTAGGTAGTCTCCCGGCATTGCACTAGCATTGATTGTCCCACAACTAGCTTTTGTGGATCAGTTATGGGCCAAACCTAAATGTCCCGAGTGCTCCACCCAATGTATTTCTTTGCACCAGCCTATACTAGCCCTAGACTAGTCTATTTGAACTAGTTAATGTGAACCACAGGGAATATACACAAATTATATTTATACCCGGTACTCGAAGAGTATAGGGGTATATTAGATTTGTTGAAAAAATGGATGTGTGTAACACCCAGAAGGAAGCGTTTCCGACACCATAAACTATATATATTCTTGATCAGCATCAATAGCCGAGTCGATATAGCTATGTCTGTCTGTCCGTCCGTCTTCATTAGCGCCTATAGCTCAGAGACTATAAAAGCTAGAGGAACACAATTTTGTATCCAGACTCCTGTCCTATCACACTGTTACAAGTGTATTTCAAAATTTCGCCCCGCTCCCTTCCGCCCACTCCAAGGACGAAAATCTGTGGCATGCACAATTTTAAAGATACGAGAAAACTAAAAACGCAGAACCAAAGAGAATATCTATCGGAATTTAAATATAGCCACAATGAAGAAAACCATTTCGAAATGCATCGGTTCCTCTCGCTCTCTCTCACACACAGGGGTAGGCGCTATGCCTGATCGAATTTTTTGACGCCTAGTTCTCAGAGACTATAAGAGCTAGATAAACCAAACTTTCTATCCAAGCTCCTGTGATATCAAACCGAGACGAGTTTGTTTTAAAATTTTGCCACGCCCCCTTCCACCCCCGCAAAAGATGAAAATCTACAATTTTGAAGATATATATATATATATATATATCTATCAGAGTATTGAATTTGGATCAGATCGGATCATAAATATAGTCAGAAGGAAGAAATAAAATTTCAGTGGCCTTCCAAGCGCAGACTGATTCCCTCTCTCTCTCGCACACAGCCGTGTATGTATATGTAGGAAGTAGATAAAGACATGTAGAAATGGCAGATGTAAAACATGTATGTAAACAAATATGGAAACATCTAATACAGGGCTCGGCACGGCCCTATCTAATGAGGATAGGAAATTGTCTCTGCTGCTGCGCTGCCGCTCACGGACAGTATAAAAAAGCAGCAAGCCTTCGTGTGGCTTCGGCAATGCGACTTCGGCTGTTGCTATCTCGTTTTTTAGACTGCGTGTGCCGTAAAATGTTTTCAGTTGCTGTTTAGCCGTGGACAATGAAAGACCACGCTGCGCAACTGTTTGATTTAACACTGGGAGAAAATTATGTTCAACGAGAAGTGGGAAGAAAATTCTTTTTTTCATCTAAAATATGGATGGCGATGCGCAATGCGTTATATGCTATTATATTGCCTGCAAATGCGATTCATTTGCTATTGAAAGACATTTTAATAATTTGTATTTTATACGACAGTTTCCGCATGAAACATTTGCCATTTAACTAAAAATTTTGTCGCAGTGTAAAGCAGTAAACCGGTTTCGCCATCAGGCATGTTCGGGTTTTTGCTACACACACCAGCATGTTGAGTGTATGCGTGCCGAGCCCTGATCTAATAGATCAAAATCTCCGAAAAGCTTCGACTTACATTTTCCCTTTTGCGAACATGTAATAAGTTACAACAAGCTTACATACATATATACTGACTGAGTACCGGGTATAACGGCTCACAACGTTCCCCCTCGTTTTTTTTATTCTTTGAAATCTTCTCATTAATTTTTGCTTTCATTACCTATTTGTTAAGGATGAAGTTATTTATATGGAGAAATAAAATTGTTTGCGTTGCTTTATTCGTTAAGCTGTTGTGGGCGACGAAAGTCAGTGATTATGAGTATGGAATCACTTTTGCTCGCCACTGTATATAGAATATAAGAATATAATGACCATATAGGTACAGCTGTTCCGAAAAAAATAGCACCATGAGTCTTATGAATCTGTCTTGATGGTTTTTGTTTAAACAATGGTTAAAATAATTGATTTCAAAACTTATATATAAAGTTTAAGGTGTAAATTAAGATATCGCAAAGATTGGTATATATTGCAAAACTCCAAATGAAAATATTTCAAAAGAAAAGGATTACATCCGTAACTAATACCCGATTTACACTGGGGCGCACTTTTGCATTTTTCCGTTAAATGGAACATGCGACAATGATGCCGGAAAGAGCCCTGTGGCTAGAAGAAGACAATGATGCAGCCGCATCTTTAACCATGCGGCGCATCATTGGCTAGTGTTGCCGTATTCTGTGTAGTATTTTTACAAAATACTGAAATTATTCGGGGTATCGAGAGCAAACATATGTTTTTGTCAAACAATAACCGCCAAACCGTTCCTAAACATTGAAATTAAAATTTGATAGATACAAATCTGATAGCGAACAACAAAATGGTAACACAACAACTTACAAGGGTCCACAAAGATCTTTTGAGATGCACTGATTCCAACTTTAAAAGTGCCACTTGAAAATTAAAGTCGTCAGCACACAAATTTTGTTTGATGGAGCAAAGATAGCTTCATATACATCGGACTCCTCCTTAACAAGCTCCATAAGCAATTGGGTGCTCGTTGTGAACATCCCAAATGCACCGTTTTCCACATTTAATAATAAATCGCTCATTATTTCTTTAAATTACAATGAAAAGGATCTCCCTCTCTTCTTCTTACACACCCCGTTTGTTTACTTTAGCAGCCCGAACAGCTGGCAAAATGATGCGGAAAAGATGCGAGTTAGGTGTAAACGCCTCGCATCATTTTTCCGCACCTTCGACAATGATGCGGCAGTGTAAAAAGCCTATAAGGCGCCAACAAAATTAGCACCGATTTACCGTCGGACCCAAGGATGTTTCTACATTTTTATTTGAGCCAACTTGAGTGCTGTTTTGCATACTGAATTCGATTTGCCCTATGCCTTGCAGTCAAAATTGTAATTTTCCTCGGACTTCTGGCACCCAATTTATGTTCTTGCAAGCAATATCTAACTTTGCTGGTACCTGCCGATTTTTAAAGATCCTGTTTTAGCTCTGTGGGCGGCTTAAATGGGTCGTTCTTGCTCTCATGAACCAGTAGTTTCATCGGAAATGTGCATATCGCGGCCTTTCTTCCACGTGTTTCTTGTTGGTAACATAATTTGAAGCATTAAGAATAATTTTATTTCAACAACCGACAATTTGCCCCACCTTAATCTAGGTCCTGTCTTCTGAAATTAAAGTTTTGATCCTTTGGCTTTTTTCTTCACTACAGTGCTTTCCACGACCCATAACTACTATTTTGTAACTTTCTTGTAACAATCAACGTAATCCACCGATTTTTAATTCAATTAAGAACTTAAAATATCAAAAAGGTCAGAAAAGAAAAAGTTTTGATACAAAAGCGGGTTTTGGTGCTATTTTTTTTGCGTTCTATTTCGCTCTTTTTTCGCAAAATTGCCTAAAATAATAAGAACCGTTAGGATTGAGAGAGTAAGCACACTTTTTTCAGAAAAGAGAAATGTAAAGCTACAGTAAAGTGCAACAAATGTTGGACAGTGGTCATGTTATGAAACAACGCCACTGTACATATGGGCTAATCCGAACATTTGTAAACCAAAGGCTGAAATTTAAAGGTGCCCAAAATCCAAATATTTGATAATCGAATATAAAGAAATATATTCAAGCCTAAAAGTATATAAGCAGTATTGTTTTACTTTGGTTTGTATGTTCTTGGCGGAGGATAACCTACACATACCTCTTTATTTCATTTATTCTTTTAAAAAAGGTATTTTCGATGGTCAAAAAAGTGGACAAAACAGTCGTTTCAGTATTTAAGGGCTAGCAAAACTTGAAATTTGTTTTAATCTCTTTTATTTAAGAAACGAATCATATTTGTAAGTTATCTAATATATGTATATTAAAAATTTTAACTAAAAGCGAGTACACTTTGTGTAACGTCCGTAACGGAAATTTGGGTTTTTCAAATTTAACATATGGAATTTTAATCATTTTGATTTCTAAACTAGCTTAATATACAGAGTTTTTTGTCTGAATCTGATGAAAACAAAATTTTTCTGTATCACACTTATTTTTGAAAAATATGAATGGCAATGGATATAACGCCCATAACGGCATGAAATTCTAAACAAATTTATTTTAACATTATGAGGAGGAAGTAGGTGCTTTTAATGGATTTTCTCCTGCTGAATCTGAATCTGGGACTTAAATTACTCTAGGTTGCGGAGAATCCGCAAAACTTCACCTCAAATTAACAAAAAGTTTGTTTGAATAACATGCGATCCCCCAATATGGAATTCTCGGTAGACCCATGCTTCCACATGTAATTTACCGTTTAAAGCTGATTCTATTCTAAGAATTATCAGCTTTGAGCTAGCATAAACATATTGCAAGGACTGTTAAGTACAATATTAAATGTTAAACAGTTAAATAAAAAATAAAAAATTAGAAAAAAAATATAAACTAATATAAGAGTAAGAAAATATTGAATAATTTTTGGTAAGTAATGAATTTATAATTCCAAGGTTAAAAAGATTAGTTTAGTTTAGTATGCAAAATTCGTTAAAAAATATGAAAATGCACATAAGCCTCAAAGTCTACTTCCATTTTTTGTAGCCTCCGTAACGGAACTTTAAGCAAGCATAACTTTCTTTTCAAACAGTTACCCTCTTATTTAAAAATAATTTTAAAAGTACTCCCAAACAGCTGCATTTTGCATACAATTTCATGAAAATGTACCAATGTGGACGCCAGGTACGTCAATTTTAACAAGCAAATTTGCGTAAGAATGTAACGTCCGTAACGCAGGATTAGCCAATATGCATATGTGAATATACATAATATCCCTGTAGTACTGGGCACTGGTTCAGAGGTGGTGAAATCACTACTACTAGGGAACAACCTCTACTCAATTAACTAACTCTAAGCAATAAATTTCTTCATTTCGTGTTTTGTATGAAATGTCCGCAAATACGGCCACATCGCCACCACATTGTTTACCGTCGAACTAGTCAAATGGGTACCCATGAAAAGGTTAATTTCATATTTACTTATGTCAGGTGCGCTGATATGAGTACCCAAAAGAAGAAAATGTATAATAAATGAAATATTTTTTTATATATATTTATTTTTAAAATTTCATAATTTGCAAAAATTAATATTTTAACTAAGTATTATTTTAATTATCACTAGCTCCCTGCTGTTGCTGTTGGCTGGACCTCTTTTGGGCCAGTGATTATTAGTGCTGTTTCCAGAACCGGGGGGACAACGCTGGAGGTGATTCTGCAGGAGCGGCATGTAGCCATGGCTGAACAGACTCTGCAGCGTGGAGCTGCTGGCGTGCATGGGAAGTGGTGAGTGGGGCAGCATGAAGTCGACTAGATTCCTGCTACAAGACGAGCACTTTGCCCTTCTGTTGGATGCAGTTTTCGTAGATCCAGGCATCGAGATCCATCTATATGTCACTTGTAGTACTGCCCGTGTCGATTGACCATGCCCGAACTGCCTTCTGTGCTGGTGCGTACATGGGTACTTCCCGAATTAACCCTATGGTAAGCGAATGCTCAAAGGAAAACAACCCATCGAACTAGTTCGGTGGGCTACAACGTCTCAACAGTAGACGAAACCGAAAATATAAAAAATAATAAACTTGTCTTTATTTGTGTTGAAAGTGTAAAAAAATATTACTTCATTTACATGAAAATTGTAGGGGAAACATACCAGTTATGGGCCCGTTTCGTTTTTGCCTCATAACTTTCAGTCATAACAGTGATCAGTCAGCTCTCACTGCGTTCGGTCGTGTTTTCGCTATGTCTCGTCATCAATGCTCGGAATGCAATTTGAACGTCACTGCTGCTCAGCTTCGCTGCTTTGATGCTGTTCGCTGCTCGTCGTTGTGCCGCCGTGCGTTTCATTTGTTGTGCATAGACTTGCCCTCAGATGCTGTTAAACTTTTAATAAATCTGCCCAACCTGTTGTGGCAGTGTGATAACTGGGGGGTTGCGAATGACTCGCATTCTAAAATTGATGAACTCAGTGACAAGGTGCGGAAGCTTGAAAGCCTTTAAGCCTCAATTCCGATATTCAGGCTGGCCTCCCGAATAAGTTGAATAAGAAGGTTAAGCCGGTTGCTTCTAAGAAGGATGCCAACAATGCCTTGCCGGCGACTGACTTGCTGTCTTCACGGCTAGTGGCCGCCACTTCGACTGCGGTCATTGACCCGGGTTCAGCTGCCGCTCTCCCTTCTGATTCGGAGGGATTTATAACAGTCCGAAGAAAAGAGAGGAAGAATCGGAGCAACAATCCTAAACGTTTTGTTGGTGTTGCTTCGAGCTGTGAGCAATTAAATATAGTGCAGAGCAGAAAGTACCTGCATATCGGTGAATTTGCCGCCGTGACGGAGCCAGATCCGGTGGTGAAATTTGTTGCCGATAAGCTCAAGGTGTCTGATGCCAGAATTTCCTGTGCGAAGCTGGTCAAGCGGGATGCGGACATATCTGCGTTGAAATTAAATTAATTAATTTCAAACTTGGGGTCCCTGAGCCTATATTCCCGATGGTCTTTGATGAAAAATTCTGGCCTGTATCGGTAAGAGTTTCCCGCTTTGTGCATAGACAGAGGCCTGATCTAACGGTTGTTAATCTGCCTACGCTTGTGCCATTGCGGAGTTTATTCGCATTGCGCTCTGTGCGACGTTCGTTCGGCTGCTGCTGGATCAGACGACGATGCTCTTGCTGGCGCTCTTTCTCGACTATTTGCGCTCCTGACGTCATCATCACAACAACATACGCCAATGCAGTTCTTCGTGTGCTTTGCTTGCGCCGTCTCTGTACTCGACATTTGGGGAGAGTCAGCAGCCCGGCGCTCGCTCTTAAATGGAGCACTCTCTTCGGTATCAATACCTGGATTGGTATTCCCTACCACCGCCCTGACCAATCTACAGGATGAGGATGGTGTGCTGCTGTTTCGGACTTCGAAGTGTGGACAGGTTTTACGCACGAGCCTTGACGTATGTGATGTTCCTGACCCTCCTCTGGATCCTACTCTCGTGGCCGCTAATCGGACGGCACCGCCACTTCCTGGGACTATGCCGATGGATGGGGCCAAATCCATCCGCATTTTCTTACAAAACATTTCTGGTATGCGCACTAAGGCTCAAGCGGTCTACTTGGCAACATCTACGTCCGATTTCGACGTTATCATCCTTGTCGAAACCTGGCTCAACGAAAACTTCTTCGACAACGAGTTCTTTGATCCCAACCTTTTCCAAGTGTTTCGTAAAGACAGAGACTTCCAAAACGAAGCGCTGCAGAGGGGGTGGGGTCATTGTGGCCGTTAGACGCACCCTACGCTGTGATCCGATTTGTCTCCTTGATGGCGACACTAACTTGGATCAGATTGGTGTGTCTGTTGCCGGTCAGTCGGAGACGCTGTGTATGAGCGCTTCATATATTCCACCGAAGAGCAGCTATGATGTTTACAGGGCGCACACGCAGAATATTGCCAATATGTGTGGCAATTTACGAGACCGTCAGCATCTCTGCGTTGTTGGCGACTGCAATTTGGGGTCGTTGGTATGGACCGCCGATCCACAGTCGTTGGCTATAATGCCGAGCAATGTGCATTTGCTGCACGAAGTCCTTTTTTTGGATGACCTTTTTAGTATGGGCTTAACCCAAGTTAATAATGTTTTTAATAGTTTAAATAAGATTCTGTATTTAGTTTTTGTTAGTGCGGATATTGATTGCTGCGTTGTATGTTGCGGGCTGCCTATTGCAGAATGTGACACGTGCCATTGAAATTCTCATCTAATTTCTATAGTTACTCCCCCTTAACTGAACCCCATTCTGAATATTTTTTTTACTGATGTAAGTTTGAATGCTATACGGGATGAAATGTTAAACGTAAACTGGGTTTCTGTTCTCTCGCATCCTAGTGCGGACTCCTCTTATAATGCTTTCATTCGTACCGTTCATCATATTGTTGATAAAAATGCTTCCAGAAGAGTGCGTAGCTCCTATAGGCTACCGTGGTATACGAAGGGTCTTATGAGGTATAAGAATATGCGTAACAAGTTTTTTAAACGATTCAAGATTACCCGTGACCCTGTTGACTGGGATAGGTAGCATAAGCGGGAGTTTTCTTTTTTAAACAAATTTTTATATTGTCAGTATATTGCCGACGTTGAAAGGGGACTTAAAATGAATCCCAGGTCGTTCTGGCATTTCATAAATTCAAAAAGGTCGACGAGTGCTCTTCCATTAGCTATGAACCCGAGTTACTTGAGCTCAAAAACTGATAGTGGCAAAGCAAACCTTTTTGCATATTTTTATACCCGGTACTCGAAGAGTATAGGGGTATATTAGATTTGTGCAAAAAATTAATGTGTGTAACACCCAGAAGGAAGCGTTTCCGACACCATAAAGTATATATATTCTTGATCAGCATCAATAGCCGAGTCGATATAGCTATGTCTGTCTGTCCGTCCGTCTGTCCGTCTTCATTAGCGCCTATAGCTCAAAGACCATAAAAGCTAGAGGAACACAATTTTGTATCCAGACTCCTGTCCTATTGCACTGTTACAAGTGTATTTCAAAATTTCGCCGCGCCCCCTTCCGCCCACTCCAAGGACGAAAATCTGTGGCATGCACAATTTTAAAGATACGAGAAAACTAAAAACGCAGAATCATAGAGAATGAGCATATCTATCAGATTGTTGAATCTGGATCAGATCAGATGATAAATATAGCTACAATGAAGAAAACCATTTCGAAATGCATCGTTCCCTCTCGCTCTCTCTCACACACAGGGGTAGGCGCTATGCCTGATCGAATTTTTTGACGCCTAGTTCTCAGAGACTATAAGAGCTAGAATCACCAAACTTTCTATCCAAGCTCCTGTGATATCAAACCGAGACGAGTTTGTTTTAAAATTTGGCCACGCCCCCTTCCGCCCCCACAAAAGATGAAAATCTACAATTTTGAAGATACGGGAAAACCAAAAACGCAGAATCATAGAAAATGACTATATCTATCAGAGTATTGAATTTGGATCAGATCGGATCGGATCGGATCATAAATATAGTCAGAAGGAACAAATGAAATTTCAGTGGCCTCCCAAGCGCAGACTGATTCCCTCTCTCTCTCGCACACAGCCGTGTATGTATATGTAGGAAGTAGATAAAGACATGTAGAAATGGCAGATGTACAAAATTTATGTAAACAAATATGGAAACATCTAATAGATCAAAATCTCCGAAAAGGTTCGACTTAAATTTTTTTTTTTTGGCTTAAATTCATGCGGCTCACAACGTTCCCCCTCGTTTAGCTTACCTTGCCTTACCTTTAGCTTGCCTTGCAGTCAAAATTGTAATTTTCCTCGGACTACTGGCACCCAATTTATGTTCTTGCAAGCAATATCTAACTTTGCTGGTACCTGCCGATTTTTAAAGATCCTGTTTTAGCTCTGTGGGCGGCTTAAATGGGTCGTTCTTGCTCTCACGAACCAGTAGTTTCATCGGAAATGTGCATATCGCGGCCTTTCTTCCACGTGTTTCTTGTTGGTAACATAATTTGAAGCATTAAGAATAATTTTATTTCAACAACCGACAATTTGCCCCACCTTAATCTAGGTCCTGTCTTCTGAAATTAAAGTTTTGATCCTTTGGCTTTTTTCTTCACTACAGTGCTTTCCACGACCCATAACTACTATTTTGTAACTTTCTTGTAACAATCAATGTAATCCACCGATTTTTAATTCAATTAAGAACTTAAAATATCAAAAAGGTCAGAAAAGAAAAAGTTTTGATACAAAAGCGGGTTTTGGTGCTATTTTTTTTGCGTTCTATTTCGCTCTTTTTTCGCAAAATTGCCTAAAATAATAAGAACCGTTAGGATTGAGAGAGTAAGCACACTTTTTTCAGAAAAGAGAAATGTAAAGCTACAGTAAAGTGCAACAAATGTTGGACAGTGGTCATGTTATGAAACAACGCCACTGTACATATGGGCTAATCCGAACATTTGTAAACCAAAGGCTGAAATTTAAAGGTGCCCAAAATCCAAATATTTGGTAATCGAATATAAAGAAATATATTCAAGCCTAAAAGTATATAAGCAGTATGGTTTTACTTTGGTTTGTATGTTCTTGGCGGAGGATAACCTACACATACCTCTTTATTTCATTTATTCTTTTAAAAAAGGTATTTTCGATGGTCAAAAAAGTGGACAAAACAGTCGTTTCAGTATTTAAGGGCTAGCAAAACTTGAAATTTGTTTTAATCTCTTTTATTTAAGAAACGAATCATATTTGTAAGTTATCTAATATATGTATATTAAAAATTTTAACTAAAAGCGAGTACACTTTGTGTAACGTCCGTAACGGAAATTTGGGTTTTTCAAATTTAACATATGGAATTTTAATCATTTTGATTTCTAAACTAGCTTAATATACAGAGTTTTTTGTCTGAATCTGATGAAAACAAAATTTTTCTGTATCACACTTATTTTTGAAAAATATGAATGGCAATGGATATAACGCCCATAACGGCATGAAATTCTAAACAAATTTATTTTAACATTATGAGGAGGAAGTAGGTGCTTTTAATGGATTTTCTCCTGCTGAATCTGAATCTGGGACTTAAATTACTCTAGGTTGCGGAGAATCCGCAAAACTTCACCTCAAATTAACAAAAAGTTTGTTTGAATAACATGCGATCCCCCAATATGGAATTCTCGGTAGACCCATGCTTCCACATGTAATTTACCGTTTAAAGCTGATTCTATTCTAAGAATTATCAGCTTTGAGCTAGCATAAACATATTGCAAGGACTGTTAAGTACAATATTAAATGTTAAACAGTTAAATAAAAAATAAAAAATTAGAAAAAAAATATAAACTAATATAAGAGTAAGAAAATATTGAATAATTTTTGGTAAGTAATGAATTTATAATTCCAAGGTTAAAAAGATTAGTTTAGTTTAGTATGCAAAATTCGTTAAAAAATATGAAAATGCACATAAGCCTCAAAGTCTACTTCCATTTTTTGTAGCCTCCGTAACGGAACTTTAAGCAAGCATAACTTTCTTTTCAAACAGTTACCCTCTTATTTAAAAATAATTTTAAAAGTACTCCCAAACAGCTGCATTTTGCATACAATTTCATGAAAATGTACCAATGTGGACGCCAGGTACGTCAATTTTAACAAGCAAATTTGCGTAAGAATGTAACGTCCGTAACGCAGGATTAGCCAATATGCATATGTGAATATACATAATATCCCTGTAGTACTGGGCACTGGTTCGGAGGTGGTGAAATCACTACTACTAGGGAACAACCTCTACTCAATTAACTAACTCTAAGCAATAAATTTCTTCATTTCGTGTTTTGTATGAAATGTCCGCAAATACGGCCACATCGCCACCACATTGTTTACCGTCGAACTAGTCAAATGGGTACCCATGAAAAGGTTAATTTCATATTTACTTATGTCAGGTGCGCTGATATGAGTACCCAAAAGAAGAAAATGTATAATAAATGAAATATTTTTTTATATATATTTATTTTTAAAATTTCATAATTTGCAAAAATTAATATTTTAACTATAAAACTACAACGCTGGAGGTGATTCTGCAGGAGCGGCATGTAGCCATGGCTGAACAGACTCTGCAGCGTGGAGCTGCTGGCGTGCATGGGAAGTGGTGAGTGGGGCAGCATGAAGTCGACTAGATTCCTGCTACAAGACGAGCACTTTGCCCTTCTGTT
This sequence comes from Drosophila helvetica, assembly GCA_963969585.1. Lineage (NCBI taxonomy): Eukaryota > Metazoa > Arthropoda > Insecta > Diptera > Drosophilidae > Drosophila > Drosophila helvetica. Next base: position 32,967,145 of record OZ018401.1, on the reverse strand, counting down.
GGATGCAGTTTTCGTAGATCCAGGCATCGAGATCCATCTATATGTCACTTGTAGTACTGCCCGTGTCGATTGACCATGCCCGAACTGCCTTCTGTGCTGGTGCGTACATGGGTACTTCCCGAATTAACCCTATGGTAAGCGAATGCTCAAAGGAAAACAACCCATCGAACTAGTTCGGTGGGCTACAACGTCTCAACAGTAGACGAAACCGAAAATATAAAAAATAATAAACTTGTCTTTATTTGTGTTGAAAGTGTAAAAAAATATTACTTCATTTACATGAAAATTGTAGGGGAAACATACCAGTTATGGGCCCGTTTCGTTTTTGCCTCATAACTTTCAGTCATAACAGTGATCAGTCAGCTCTCACTGCGTTCGGTCGTGTTTTCGCTATGTCTCGTCATCAATGCTCGGAATGCAATTTGAACGTCACTGCTGCTCAGCTTCGCTGCTTTGATGCTGTTCGCTGCTCGTCGTTGTGCCGCCGTGCGTTTCATTTGTTGTGCATAGACTTGCCCTCAGATGCTGTTAAACTTTTAATAAATCTGCCCAACCTGTTGTGGCAGTGTGATAACTGGGGGGTTGCGAATGACTCGCATTCTAAAATTGATGAACTCAGTGACAAGGTGCGGAAGCTTGAAAGCCTTTAAGCCTCAATTCCGATATTCAGGCTGGCCTCCCGAATAAGTTGAATAAGAAGGTTAAGCCGGTTGCTTCTAAGAAGGATGCCAACAATGCCTTGCCGGCGACTGACTTGCTGTCTTCACGGCTAGTGGCCGCCACTTCGACTGCGGTCATTGACCCGGGTTCAGCTGCCGCTCTCCCTTCTGATTCGGAGGGATTTATAACAGTCCGAAGAAAAGAGAGGAAGAATCGGAGCAACAATCCTAAACGTTTTGTTGGTGTTGCTTCGAGCTGTGAGCAATTAAATATAGTGCAGAGCAGAAAGTACCTGCATATCGGTGAATTTGCCGCCGTGACGGAGCCAGATCCGGTGGTGAAATTTGTTGCCGATAAGATCAAGGTGTCTGATGCCAGAATTTCCTGTGCGAAGCTGGTCAAGCGGGATGCGGACATATCTGCGTTGAAATTAAATTAATTAATTTCAAACTTGGGGTCCCTGAGCCTATATTCCCGATGGTCTTTGATGAAAAATTCTGGCCTGTATCGGTAAGAGTTTCCCGCTTTGTGCATAGACAGAGGCCTGATCTAACGGTTGTTAATCTGCCTACGCTTGTGCCATTGCGGAGTTTATTCGCATTGCGCTCTGTGCGACGTTCGTTCGGCTGCTGCTGGATCAGACGACGATGCTCTTGCTGGCGCTCTTTCTCGACTATTTGCGCTTCTGACGTCATCATCACAACAACATACGCCAATGCAGTTCTTCGTGTGCTTTGCTTGCGCCGTCTCTGTACTCGACATTTGGGGAGAGTCAGCAGCCCGGCGCTCGCTCTTAAATGGAGCACTCTCTTCGGTATCAATACCTGGATTGGTATTCCCTACCACCGCCCTGACCAATCTACAGGATGAGGATGGTGTGCTGCTGTTTCGGACTTCGAAGTGTGGACAGGTTTTACGCACGAGCCTTGACGTATGTGATGTTCCTGACCCTCCTCTGGATCCTACTCTCGTGGCCGCTAATCGGACGGCACCGCCACTTCCTGGGACTATGCCGATGGATGGGGCCAAATCCATCCGCATTTTCTTACAAAACATTTCTGGTATGCGCACTAAGGCTCAAGCGGTCTACTTGGCAACATCTACGTCCGATTTCGACGTTATCATCCTTGTCGAAACCTGGCTCAACGAAAACTTCTTCGACAACGAGTTCTTTGATCCCAACCTTTTCCAAGTGTTTCGTAAAGACAGAGACTTCCAAAACGAAGCGCTGCAGAGGGGGTGGGGTCATTGTGGCCGTTAGACGCACCCTACGCTGTGATCCGATTTGTCTCCTTGATGGCGACACTAACTTGGATCAGATTGGTGTGTCTGTTGCCGGTCAGTCGGAGACGCTGTGTATGAGCGCTTCATATATTCCACCGAAGAGCAGCTATGATGTTTACAGGGCGCACACGCAGAATATTGCCAATATGTGTGGCAATTTACGAGACCGTCAGCATCTCTGCGTTGTTGGCGACTGCAATTTGGGGTCGTTGGTATGGACCGCCGATCCACAGTCGTTGGCTATAATGCCGAGCAATGTGCATTTGCTGCACGAAGTCCTTTTTTTGGATGACCTTTTTAGTATGGGCTTAACCCAAGTTAATAATGTTTTTAATAGTTTAAATAAGATTCTGTATTTAGTTTTTGTTAGTGCGGATATTGATTGCTGCGTTGTATGTTGCGGGCTGCCTATTGCAGAATGTGACACGTGCCATTGACATTCTCATCTAATTTCTATAGTTACTCCCCCTTAACTGAACCCCATTCTGAATATTTTTTTTACTGATGTAAGTTTGAATACTATACGGGATGAAATGTTAAACGTAAACTGGGTTTCTGTTCTCTCGCATCCTAGTGCGGACTCCTCTTATAATGCTTTCATTCGTACCGTTCATCATATTGTTGATAAAAATGCTTCCAGAAGAGTGCGTAGCTCCTATAGGCTACCGTGGTATACGAAGGGTCTTATGAGGTATAAGAATATGCGTAACAAGTTTTTTAAACGATTCAAGATTACCCGTGACCCTGTTGACTGGGATAGGTAGCATAAGCGGGAGTTTTCTTTTTTAAACAAATTTTTATATTGTCAGTATATTGCCGACGTTGAAAGGGGACTTAAAATGAATCCCAGGTCGTTCTGGCATTTCATAAATTCAAAAAGGTCGACGAGTGCTCTTCCATTAGCTATGAACCCGAGTTACTTGAGCTCAAAAACTGATAGTGGCAAAGCAAACCTTTTTGCATATTTTTATACCCGGTACTCGAAGAGTATAGGGGTATATTAGATTTGTGCAAAAAATTAATGTGTGTAACACCCAGAAGGAAGCGTTTCCGACACCATAAAGTATATATATTCTTGATCAGCATCAATAGCCGAGTCGATATAGCTATGTCTGTCTGTCCGTCCGTCTGTCCGTCTTCATTAGCGCCTATAGCTCAAAGACCATAAAAGCTAGAGGAACACAATTTTGTATCCAGACTCCTGTCCTATTGCACTGTTACAAGTGTATTTCAAAATTTCGCCGCGCCCCCTTCCGCCCACTCCAAGGACGAAAATCTGTGGCATGCACAATTTTAAAGATACGAGAAAACTAAAAACGCAGAATCATAGAGAATGAGCATATCTATCAGATTGTTGAATCTGGATCAGATCAGATGATAAATATAGCTACAATGAAGAAAACCATTTCGAAATGCATCGTTCCCTCTCGCTCTCTCTCACACACAGGGGTAGGCGCTATGCCTGATCGAATTTTTTGACGCCTAGTTCTCAGAGACTATAAGAGCTAGAATCACCAAACTTTCTATCCAAGCTCCTGTGATATCAAACCGAGACGAGTTTGTTTTAAAATTTGGCCACGCCCCCTTCCGCCCCCACAAAAGATGAAAATCTACAATTTTGAAGATACGGGAAAACCAAAAACGCAGAATCATAGAAAATGACTATATCTATCAGAGTATTGAATTTGGATCAGATCGGATCGGATCGGATCATAAATATAGTCAGAAGGAACAAATGAAATTTCAGTGGCCTCCCAAGCGCAGACTGATTCCCTCTCTCTCTCGCACACAGCCGTGTATGTATATGTAGGAAGTAGATAAAGACATGTAGAAATGGCAGATGTACAAAATTTATGTAAACAAATATGGAAACATCTAATAGATCAAAATCTCCGAAAAGGTTCGACTTAAATTTTTTTTTTTTGGCTTAAATTCATGCGGCTCACAACGTTCCCCCTCGTTTAGCTTACCTTGCCTTACCTTTAGCTTGCCTTGCAGTCAAAATTGTAATTTTCCTCGGACTACTGGCACCCAATTTATGTTCTTGCAAGCAATATCTAACTTTGCTGGTACCTGCCGATTTTTAAAGATCCTGTTTTAGCTCTGTGGGCGGCTTAAATGGGTCGTTCTTGCTCTCACGAACCAGTAGTTTCATCGGAAATGTGCATATCGCGGCCTTTCTTCCACGTGTTTCTTGTTGGTAACATAATTTGAAGCATTAAGAATAATTTTATTTCAACAACCGACAATTTGCCCCACCTTAATCTAGGTCCTGTCTTCTGAAATTAAAGTTTTGATCCTTTGGCTTTTTTCTTCACTACAGTGCTTTCCACGACCCATAACTACTATTTTGTAACTTTCTTGTAACAATCAATGTAATCCACCGATTTTTAATTCAATTAAGAACTTAAAATATCAAAAAGGTCAGAAAAGAAAAAGTTTTGATACAAAAGCGGGTTTTGGTGCTATTTTTTTTGCGTTCTATTTCGCTCTTTTTTCGCAAAATTGCCTAAAATAATAAGAACCGTTAGGATTGAGAGAGTAAGCACACTTTTTTCAGAAAAGAGAAATGTAAAGCTACAGTAAAGTGCAACAAATGTTGGACAGTGGTCATGTTATGAAACAACGCCACTGTACATATGGGCTAATCCGAACATTTGTAAACCAAAGGCTGAAATTTAAAGGTGCCCAAAATCCAAATATTTGATAATCGAATATAAAGAAATATATTCAAGCCTAAAAGTATATAAGCAGTATGGTTTTACTTTGGTTTGTATGTTCTTGGCGGAGGATAACCTACACATACCTCTTTATTTCATTTATTCTTTTATAAAAGGTATTTTCGATGGTCAAAAAAGTGGACAAAACAGTCGTTTCAGTATTTAAGGGCTAGCAAAACTTGAAATTTGTTTTAATCTCTTTTATTTAAGAAACGAATCATATTTGTAAGTTATCTAATATATGTATATTAAAAATTTTAACTAAAAGCGAGTACACTTTGTGTAACGTCCGTAACGGAAATTTGGGTTTTTCAAATTTAACATATGGAATTTTAATCATTTTGATTTCTAAACTAGCTTAATATACAGAGTTTTTTGTCTGAATCTGATGAAAACAAAATTTTTCTGTATCACACTTATTTTTGAAAAATATGAATGGCAATGGATATAACGCCCATAACGGCATGAAATTCTAAACAAATTTATTTTAACATTATGAGGAGGAAGTAGGTGCTTTTAATGGATTTTCTCCTGCTGAATCTGAATCTGGGACTTAAATTACTCTAGGTTGCGGAGAATCCGCAAAACTTCACCTCAAATTAACAAAAAGTTTGTTTGAATAACATGCGATCCCCCAATATGGAATTCTCGGTAGACCCATGCTTCCACATGTAATTTACCGTTTAAAGCTGATTCTATTCTAAGAATTATCAGCTTTGAGCTAGCATAAACATATTGCAAGGACTGTTAAGTACAATATTAAATGTTAAACAGTTAAATAAAAAATAAAAAATTAGAAAAAAAATATAAACTAATATAAGAGTAAGAAAATATTGAATAATTTTTGGTAAGTAATGAATTTATAATTCCAAGGTTAAAAAGATTAGTTTAGTTTAGTATGCAAAATTCGTTAAAAAATATGAAAATGCACATAAGCCTCAAAGTCTACTTCCATTTTTTGTAGCCTCCGTAACGGAACTTTAAGCAAGCATAACTTTCTTTTCAAACAGTTACCCTCTTATTTAAAAATAATTTTAAAAGTACTCCCAAACAGCTGCATTTTGCATACAATTTCATGAAAATGTACCAATGTGGACGCCAGGTACGTCAATTTTAACAAGCAAATTTGCGTAAGAATGTAACGTCCGTAACGCAGGATTAGCCAATATGCATATGTGAATATACATAATATCCCTGTAGTACTGGGCACTGGTTCGGAGGTGGTGAAATCACTACTACTAGGGAACAACCTCTACTCAATTAACTAACTCTAAGCAATAAATTTCTTCATTTCGTGTTTTGTATGAAATGTCCGCAAATACGGCCACATCGCCACCACATTGTTTACCGTCGAACTAGTCAAATGGGTACCCATGAAAAGGTTAATTTCATATTTACTTATGTCAGGTGCGCTGATATGAGTACCCAAAAGAAGAAAATGTATAATAAATGAAATATTTTTTTATATATATTTATTTTTAAAATTTCATAATTTGCAAAAATTAATATTTTAACTATAAAACTACAACGCTGGAGGTGATTCTGCAGGAGCGGCATGTAGCCATGGCTGAACAGACTCTGCAGCGTGGAGCTGCTGGCGTGCATGGGAAGTGGTGAGTGGGGCAGCATGAAGTCGACTAGATTCCTGCTACAAGACGAGCACTTTGCCCTTCTGTTGGATGCAGTTTTCGTAGATCCAGGCATCGAGATCCATCTATATGTCACTTGTAGTACTGCCCGTGTCGATTGACCATGCCCGAACTGCCTTCTGTGCTGGTGCGTACATGGGTACTTCCCGAATTAACCCTATGGTAAGCGAATGCTCAAAGGAAAACAACCCATCGAACTAGTTCGGTGGGCTACAACGTCTCAACAGTAGACGAAACCGAAAATATAAAAAATAATAAACTTGTCTTTATTTGTGTTGAAAGTGTAAAAAAATATTACTTCATTTACATGAAAATTGTAGGGGAAACATACCAGTTATGGGCCCGTTTCGTTTTTGCCTCATAACTTTCAGTCATAACAGTGATCAGTCAGCTCTCACTGCGTTCGGTCGTGTTTTCGCTATGTCTCGTCATCAATGCTCGGAATGCAATTTGAACGTCACTGCTGCTCAGCTTCGCTGCTTTGATGCTGTTCGCTGCTCGTCGTTGTGCCGCCGTGCGTTTCATTTGTTGTGCATAGACTTGCCCTCAGATGCTGTTAAACTTTTAATAAATCTGCCCAACCTGTTGTGGCAGTGTGATAACTGGGGGGTTGCGAATGACTCGCATTCTAAAATTGATGAACTCAGTGACAAGGTGCGGAAGCTTGAAAGCCTTTAAGCCTCAATTCCGATATTCAGGCTGGCCTCCCGAATAAGTTGAATAAGAAGGTTAAGCCGGTTGCTTCTAAGAAGGATGCCAACAATGCCTTGCCGGCGACTGACTTGCTGTCTTCACGGCTAGTGGCCGCCACTTCGACTGCGGTCATTGACCCGGGTTCAGCTGCCGCTCTCCCTTCTGATTCGGAGGGATTTATAACAGTCCGAAGAAAAGAGAGGAAGAATCGGAGCAACAATCCTAAACGTTTTGTTGGTGTTGCTTCGAGCTGTGAGCAATTAAATATAGTGCAGAGCAGAAAGTACCTGCATATCGGTGAATTTGCCGCCGTGACGGAGCCAGATCCGGTGGTGAAATTTGTTGCCGATAAGCTCAAGGTGTCTGATGCCAGAATTTCCTGTGCGAAGCTGGTCAAGCGGGATGCGGACATATCTGCGTTGAAATTAAATTAATTAATTTCAAACTTGGGGTCCCTGAGCCTATATTCCCGATGGTCTTTGATGAAAAATTCTGGCCTGTATCGGTAAGAGTTTCCCGCTTTGTGCATAGACAGAGGCCTGATCTAACGGTTGTTAATCTGCCTACGCTTGTGCCATTGCGGAGTTTATTCGCATTGCGCTCTGTGCGACGTTCGTTCGGCTGCTGCTGGATCAGACGACGATGCTCTTGCTGGCGCTCTTTCTCGACTATTTGCGCTTCTGACGTCATCATCACAACAACATACGCCAATGCAGTTCTTCGTGTGCTTTGCTTGCGCCGTCTCTGTACTCGACATTTGGGGAGAGTCAGCAGCCCGGCGCTCGCTCTTAAATGGAGCACTCTCTTCGGTATCAATACCTGGATTGGTATTCCCTACCACCGCCCTGACCAATCTACAGGATGAGGATGGTGTGCTGCTGTTTCGGACTTCGAAGTGTGGACAGGTTTTACGCACGAGCCTTGACGTATGTGATGTTCCTGACCCTCCTCTGGATCCTACTCTCGTGGCCGCTAATCGGACGGCACCGCCACTTCCTGGGACTATGCCGATGGATGGGGCCAAATCCATCCGCATTTTCTTACAAAACATTTCTGGTATGCGCACTAAGGCTCAAGCGGTCTACTTGGCAACATCTACGTCCGATTTCGACGTTATCATCCTTGTCGAAACCTGGCTCAACGAAAACTTCTTCGACAACGAGTTCTTTGATCCCAACCTTTTCCAAGTGTTTCGTAAAGACAGAGACTTCCAAAACGAAGCGCTGCAGAGGGGGTGGGGTCATTGTGGCCGTTAGACGCACCCTACGCTGTGATCCGATTTGTCTCCTTGATGGCGACACTAACTTGGATCAGATTGGTGTGTCTGTTGCCGGTCAGTCGGAGACGCTGTGTATGAGCGCTTCATATATTCCACCGAAGAGCAGCTATGATGTTTACAGGGCGCACACGCAGAATATTGCCAATATGTGTGGCAATTTACGAGACCGTCAGCATCTCTGCGTTGTTGGCGACTGCAATTTGGGGTCGTTGGTATGGACCGCCGATCCACAGTCGTTGGCTATAATGCCGAGCAATGTGCATTTGCTGCACGAAGTCCTTTTTTTGGATGACCTTTTTAGTATGGGCTTAACCCAAGTTAATAATGTTTTTAATAGTTTAAATAAGATTCTGTATTTAGTTTTTGTTAGTGCGGATATTGATTGCTGCGTTGTATGTTGCGGGCTGCCTATTGCAGAATGTGACACGTGCCATTGACATTCTCATCTAATTTCTATAGTTACTCCCCCTTAACTGAACCCCATTCTGAATATTTTTTTTACTGATGTAAGTTTGAATGCTATACGGGATGAAATGTTAAACGTAAACTGGGTTTCTGTTCTCTCGCATCCTAGTGCGGACTCCTCTTATAATGCTTTCATTCGTACCGTTCATCATATTGTTGATAAAAATGCTTCCAGAAGAGTGCGTAGCTCCTATAGGCTACCGTGGTATACGAAGGGTCTTATGAGGTATAAGAATATGCGTAACAAGTTTTTTAAACGATTCAAGATTACCCGTGACCCTGTTGACTGGGATAGGTAGCATAAGCGGGAGTTTTCTTTTTTAAACAAATTTTTATATTGTCAGTATATTGCCGACGTTGAAAGGGGACTTAAAATGAATCCCAGGTCGTTCTGGCATTTCATAAATTCAAAAAGGTCGACGAGTGCTCTTCCATTAGCTATGAACCCGAGTTACTTGAGCTCAAAAACTGATAGTGGCAAAGCAAACCTTTTTGCATATTTTTATACCCGGTACTCGAAGAGTATAGGGGTATATTAGATTTGTGCAAAAAATTAATGTGTGTAACACCCAGAAGGAAGCGTTTCCGACACCATAAAGTATATATATTCTTGATCAGCATCAATAGCCGAGTCGATATAGCTATGTCTGTCTGTCCGTCCGTCTGTCCGTCTTCATTAGCGCCTATAGCTCAAAGACCATAAAAGCTAGAGGAACACAATTTTGTATCCAGACTCCTGTCCTATTGCACTGTTACAAGTGTATTTCAAAATTTCGCCGCGCCCCCTTCCGCCCACTCCAAGGACGAAAATCTGTGGCATGCACAATTTTAAAGATACGAGAAAACTAAAAACGCAGAATCATAGAGAATGAGCATATCTATCAGATTGTTGAATCTGGATCAGATCAGATGATAAATATAGCTACAATGAAGAAAACCATTTCGAAATGCATCGTTCCCTCTCGCTCTCTCTCACACACAGGGGTAGGCGCTATGCCTGATCGAATTTTTTGACGCCTAGTTCTCAGAGACTATAAGAGCTAGAATCACCAAACTTTCTATCCAAGCTCCTGTGATATCAAACCGAGACGAGTTTGTTTTAAAATTTGGCCACGCCCCCTTCCGCCCCCACAAAAGATGAAAATCTACAATTTTGAAGATACGGGAAAACCAAAAACGCAGAATCATAGAAAATGACTATATCTATCAGAGTATTGAATTTGGATCAGATCGGATCGGATCGGATCATAAATATAGTCAGAAGGAACAAATGAAATTTCAGTGGCCTCCCAAGCGCAGACTGATTCCCTCTCTCTCTCGCACACAGCCGTGTATGTATATGTAGGAAGTAGATAAAGACATGTAGAAATGGCAGATGTACAAAATTTATGTAAACAAATATGGAAACATCTAATAGATCAAAATCTCCGAAAAGGTTCGACTTAAATTTTTTTTTTTTGGCTTAAATTCATGCGGCTCACAACGTTCCCCCTCGTTTAGCTTAAATTTTGAGCCATACAATATTGGCTCACTTGATGTATCGGTGGCGGACATTTTGGAGGCAATTGCTGATTTCGACAACTCGATTAAACTTGACAGTAATGGCATTTCTGCCTTCCTGCTTCGCAACTGTGATGTTGCTTTTTTCTCTTCGAGAATTCTTTGTTACCGGGTCGGTTTATTGCAAAGTGGAAGGCTGCCAAGATTACTCCCGTTTTTAAGAAAGGTACTAGGAATTGTATCTCGAATTATAGACCAATCGCCAAACTCAGCAATGTCTCAAAACTTCTTGAGCGCATCATTGCCAAAAAGATCACTTTCCTCATGAAGTCGTACATTAGCCCAAATCAGCATGGTTTTATGCCAAGTAGATCAACGACCACTAATTTGATAGCCTTCAGTAATTTTTGCACACATGCCTTTGAAGTGCACTCTCAAGTTAATGTGGTGTACACTGACATTGCTAAGGCCTTTGACAAAGTCTCCTACTGGGCCCTAATAGCCAAGCTGTATCGGTTGGGGCTCATTTCATGTCTGGAGCAGCGAGAGTATGTTGTATTAGTGAATGGAAAGCAATCGGACTCATATCTGGCTACTTCCGGTCTTCCACAGGGAAGTGCTCTTGGTCCGTTGCTGTTTGCTTTCTTCATTAATGACATATGTCTCAGCATTCAGGCTTCTGAGCATTTGCTGTATGCCGATGATCTGAAAATCTTCCGTTCCATCAAAACTTTAGGGGACAGTATCCTTCTACAACGTGACCTAGTTGGAGTCGTTCGTTGGTGCACACTTAATTCGCTCCCTCCCAATGTTAGCAAATCTTACTTTGTGTCTTTTAGCAAGTGTGTATTCAATGTTCAGGCCTCGTATTCGATAGATGGCCTTCCGCTTTTGAAGCTGACGGAGACACTTGACCTTGGAGTCTTTTTGATTCCAAGTTTCTTTTTATCGAGCATTTGAACTTCATTTTGCCAAAAGCCTATGCCATTTTCGGCTTTGTAACGCGCAATTCATCCCAGTTTAAGGACCCATATACGAGGCTGAGTTTTTATGCATTTCTTGTGCGCTCTCGCCTTGAGTATGCTTCAGGGACCCCACTGGTGTCGTTCAGATGGCGCGTATCGAGAGATTGCAAAGGAAGTTTTTAAAGCTTGCACTCCAGCCATGCAATTTTCCAGTCCAGTGCCGTCCTATGAGCGCAGATTGCGCCTCGTGCATCTCTCCTCCCTTGAGGATCGAAGAACCATTGCGGCTCAGCTATTTTTATACGATCTATTAGTGGGTAATATCGATTGCCCTTTCCTGCTTAGTAGGATTGGCTTCAACACGCCTGCCAGGAGCCTTAGGGACCATGCACTTTTCGCTGTTGATCTCCACCGGACCAACTACGGGAATAATGAGCCGTTGTGTAGGGCGCTTCGTCAGTTTAATGCGCTGCCAGCTGGGATGCGATTCGACTTTTGCCATGGGAAAGAATCCGTCAGACGGTCACTTTCTAATTTTTTCATGTTGAATAATTAATTTGTTATCCTTTCTTTCATTCTTTGTTTAGTGTTTATTGTTTAAGATAGATATAAGTTAATTTAGCCAGTTAAGGTTTAACCGTTGGCGAGTAAATAAATAAATAAATAAATGAACTTTCGACCAAGAGCATATTATACAAACCTATGTATACGAATCAAAAGCTAGATATCTTAGGTAAACGCCTGTGAAGAAACTAAATTGATTCCTTCAAATAGAAAAAAGGTATTAAGAATTTACTGAAGTGATCATTTTTATACCCGGTACTCGAAGAGTTAAGGGGTAAATTACATTTCTTGTAAAAATGGATGTGTGTAACACCCAGAAGGAAGCGTTTCCGACCCCATAAAGTATATATATTCTTGATTAGCATCAATAGCCGTGTCGATATAGCTATGTCTGTCTTTCCGTCCGTCTGTCCGTCTTCATGAGCGTCTACAGTAGCGGACAAAGAAATCCGGACAGGCAAAAAAATGTTCGTTTAGTAAATTTGTTCAAATTATGTTTATTGTTTCAAGAAAATTTGTATTAAACTTATTAAATGAATGTGTTTGCTAACCAAAAAAACTCTTATTTCGATTCCAGTGATGTTTGTTTTTTAGGAAAAATGGTATTCGGCAAGCCCGAAGCCCGCAGCACATATTTTAAGGCCCGGACCGACAATTTTTCGAAAGGGCCCGGCTCGGCCCGGCCCGGTCAAGTCCGCAGAAAATTAACAAAATTAGTATTCATTTTTCTCAATAAAAAAGTATAATTATATATAAAAAAAAGCGTATATACATTTTTAATATTCATTCATTTTTTCTTAATCTAAAAGTCAAAGTATGATATTTATCTTAATATATATAAATGAGAAGAGAAATTATGTAAAAAAATTAACATGTCTAGGTTCACTTTTTAGTCTAGTTCTTCTTTCATTTAATATTTTTCCAAAAGTGGAAAAAAGACGCTCGCTTGTTGCAGAACTTGCGGGAATACATAAAACATTTTGCGCCAATTTTTGCAAAAGTTTGAGGTCGTTGGCATTTTTCCAAAACTTTAAAATGTCCTTTTCTTGGCTGATTATATTTAAATATTTATCAATTCTCTGAAAAATTCAAAAATGTAATTTTCTTGTGTCTAGCTTTACGGGTCTGACGGGCTTTATTTCCAAGGCCCGGGCCCGCACGGAAAAAGCCCGTATCCGATTTTAAAGCCCGAGGCCCGCATTTATCGGCTCAGGCCCGTGGGGCCCCAGGCCCGGCCCGGCCCGTGCCCATCTTTACTCCAAAGTAAGAAAAGCATCCACAGACCATACGGGATCCACCATGCCTGACCGTCCGTCGTAGGCACTCATTTTTGAGTGCCATTGGAACCAAAAAGGTTTATTTTGGACTCATCTGAAAATATAACGTTCCTCCAATCGTTTAAGGTCGAAGATTCGTCAAAACCGGTTTTTTTTTTGCTGGTCTGCGCCCATTATGTCCTGCATCCTGAAGGCGTCTTCGTACTGTTCGAGTGCTAATATCGACTCCTTACGACTGAACAAACTCGAATCTTATATCTTCTGCAGTTTTGAATCGATTGGCCATGCTTAAGCGTTTCAGAATACGATCTTCCTGGTCGTTGGTCTTCTTCTTTCTTCCTGTCCCGGGATTTCGCTTCAGAGTTCCGGTTTTTTCAAAATTCGCAAAGCCAATATGGCACCTTTATCAGCTTCAGTCATGTTCGACATGTTTCACTTCTTATTTTTCTTTTCACATCTAAAGCTTAGGATGCACCAAATTGGGCGGTTTTTTAAAACTAAATACTTAATAGATAACACGAAAAAAGATCCAAACCGATTGAACATATTTTACATATTTTATGCCCGTTCAAAGCTTGCATATAGAGGCCATACCTAGGTGTCCGGATTTCTTTTTCCGCTACTGTATATCTCAGAGACTATAAATGCTAGAGCAACCAAATTTTGCATCAAGACTCCTGTCATATCACACTGCTACAAGTATATTTCAAAATTTCGACCCGCCCCCATCCACCCACATAAAGAACGAAAATCTGTGGCAGGCACAATTTTAAAGATACGAAAAAGCTAAAAACGCAAAATCATAGGGAATGATCAAAATGTTGAATCTGGATCAAATCGGATCATAAATATAGCCACAACAAAGAAAACCATTTCGAAATGCATCGTTCCCTCTCGCTCTCTCTCACACACCGGGGTGGGTGCTATGCCTGATCGCATTTTTTTACGCCTAGATCTCAGAAACTATAAGAGCTATAAAATATCTTTTGAGCGGGAAGGTGTCTGACGAAAAGTGATATATATTTGTGATCTACACTCCAATACCTTTCTGTTGGTGTGTCATATGTCCTTGTTGTAAAATTATTGTTTCGAACTTCAATTTGAGCAAAACGGCTTGGGGGAACCTATAGGCTTAATTTTATAATTAGCAAGACTGGTGTATAGCTATTATATATTTATTTCAAATCAAACGCGCATGTTATTTATACAAAGTCTTTAATTTTTGGAAAAGTCAATCTAAGGCGGGTTTAGCCGCGGCTGGCACTGCGCGAATTGTAGATAAAAGATATGTATCACTTTTCGTCGGACACCTTCCCGCTCAAAAAATATTTGAATTTAATTTTTATTTTTGATTTTTTATTTTAAAAATCTCGACCACGCAACACACGCAAAAGCATGGTGCTATATGAGGGGGGGGGGGGCCTGTACTTTGAAACAACCATAATAATTTCAAGATACCAAAAAATTATGTTATGCATACATTTTGCATAAATTCGAAGACAAATCAGAAAGTACATTGACAACACTGAACAAAAATGGAACACTCACATTTTTTAAATATTTTTAATTCCAAATATCGCAATTCGAAAAGAATAAAAAATTACTTTAGTGTTTTTTTATTGTAACTTTTTTTAAATGCCCACAGCTAGTACAAAAATTCATATATTGGTTTCGTTATCAGCACAAAAACGTTATACCAACACGACTCCTCATACTCAGATCATTTGCTTCTGCTTGCTGTCCAAGTTTACGTGGGGTGGCTTGCAACTGGGGGGAGGCCTACTGTAGGCATGTAGGCATAACGTCAAAAAGGATTCTAATTTTCGTTACAATTTTCATTTTATTTTGTTTATTCGAAGTGCTAAATTCTACTTATTTTTTTCGATTATGGAAACTTTATCAAGGTAAGTCATATTTATATTATAAATATAATAATGATAAAGTATTTTGTCCATAAAAGGCGCTTTCTCTGTGCGCTGAATTTCTTCGCACTTAGTGTCGCGCTATGTCGGAAAAAAAAAAATTACTAGCTGGTGAGCAAACTGGAAGTTTCAGGAATAATATACAGGGGCGGTTTTAGATGTTATGACTCCCAGGGCGAACATGAGAAACATGAGAAGCGAACAAAGCAAACGCACCGCAAAAATTTAAAATTATATTCAGCTATGCTCCGCTTATTGCAGATTTTTATGATTACGATTTCGGATAAATTCGTACGAATTGAAATTGGTGAGCTCTGGTTTTCGCAGCTTTTTGTTATCGATAGTGATGTTTTTGCGATATTTTCTCATGAAAACAGCTGTTTTCTCTGGATAATCAGTTGGCATATTTATGTAAGATTTATAATAGGATATGGTTTATTAATTATTTAAAGATCAAATAACAGTTCAAAGTGTATGTAAATAACCAAAACGTTCGTTCAACTTTAGCTCTACTTTTCGCTGCTGCTTCCAAAAACCGCTGTCTAGTATCGATGATCGCTTATCGGCTAGGTCTTATAAATATCGGTTAGGTCTTTTAAATATCGGTTAGGTCTTATCGATGGTATCTTAAGTGTAAATGTTAATTAGACAGGATAGTGTTAGCTACTTGATACCCTGCCCTTTACATTCGGCCCTCCTGCTCATCTTCATCTGTCCCAGATGATAATAACTCATCGTTCTCGGATACATAACGCCATAGCTTCATGTTGTCACTGCTCGTTGCGGTGATGTTTGGCCCCTCGACTTGAGCCACCTTTCTGACATCATAACGACCGTTACGCTTCACCTTGGTGATTTGATATGGGCCTAAATACTCGCTGGCCAACTTGCGTCCTGCGACGAACTGTGTCCTCTTGATCGCCACCATGTCTCCCACTCTTTAGCCGTGCTCAGCTCGACGTTTTTTATCATAATTGCGCTTATAGACCTCTTGCGCCTTCTCGATGTTGTGTTTAGCTTGGTCACGCAGCTCTTGACGCTCGTTGTTAAACTGTGTAACCAATTCCTCGTTGAGTACCTCCAATAGGCGACTCTCAGATTTTCTGTGCATCTTAATCCCAAACATGACCTCGAATGGCGACGACTTCAACGTTGAATGCACATGCGAATTAATCGCCATCTGGACCTGCATCACATACTTGTACCGTTGTACTCGTTGACTCCTGAATCGATAGTTTTGCGATGATGCCCAAAATGCCCGCTCAATCTGACCGTTGCCTCTAGCCACGCCTGTCGTTGTCCACACATGTTCGACTTTGTTCTCGTTGAGAAACTCGCTGAATGCGTTGGATGTAAACGCTGCGCCTCTGTCGCTGACTATGTGCTTGGGAAATCCAAACACAAATGACCAATCGCTCAGCCTCTTTACAACTTCTTCGTGTCCCGTTGACTTGGTTGGAAACAGCCACACAAACTTGGAGAACGCATCCACCACAGCAAAAATGTATTTGTATTGCTTGGCTGTCGCGTCCATTGGTCCCAGATGATCAACGTGCAGCGTGTGTAGTGGCGTGTCACCCTTGTCAATGCAATGGAGATAGCCCTCTTGTTTGCCTAACTTTTTGCTAAAAATGATACAACTGATACAATTAGCAATCGACTTTGTTACTTTCCTTTCAAGGTGTGGAATCCAGTATTGCTGCTGAATTGAGTGCATTGTCTTCGCTGTTGAGAAATGGCCAACTTCATGAGATCCTTGAATGATTTCCCTTTCCATCAGCCTTGGAACAACCAATACGTCATTGCCATTCACAGCTTTGAAGAGAAGACCTCCTTTTAGTTTGTAGTCTTGGTATGGGTGCTGCTTCACGATCTCAACTATCGCTTTGGTGAAAGCGTCCTGCTGTGCCTTCTTTATCCGACTAAGACAGTTTACGTGTCTCATTCGTTCCCCTGGGCGGTGCACTGTTTTGAATGTGAAGTCCTCCATGTACAGAATACATTGGGAAACTTCTCTCGGTATGTCTGCTTTCGTTGTTGTCTGCTTAAACGCCGCACAGTCAGTGGCAAGATCAAATTTGATCCCCAACAGGTAATGACGAAACTTCTTGAGTGCGAGATATGCTGCTTTGACCACCAAATAGTAACTGTGACGTTTGGACTCAGATTCTGTAGTCTTTTTACTCCAATAGTAAATCCGGTGGAAACTGCCATCAAACTGCTGCAACAAAACAGCTCCGAAACTGTCTTTGGATGCATCCGTGTGGAGTTCTGTTGCTGCTTCTCGTGAGTATATATGTAATACCGGTGCGATTACAAGCAGCTTCTTTAGGGTTTGTAGCGACTGTTGCTCGGCTTCTCCAATGTTGAAAACCGTCTCCTTCCTGAGTAGATTCGTTAGCGGCCGTGCAACTTTTGCGTATCCAGGGATGAATTTTCTGAAAAATCCGGTGAGTCCCAGAAATGCTTGAACTCCTTTGTCTTTGGGCGTAGCAAACCGACTGACTGCTGCTGTCTTCTCTTTGCCGGGCGAGATTCGGCCGTCCTCTATGATATGACCCAGAAAGTGTATACGTGGTTGCATGAAGCTACATTTCTTCCACTTGATCTTCAGGCCATATTGCGCAGCTGTTTCCAGAACCAACTTTGTCTTCTTCATACATACCTCGGGCGACGCGGCGTAAACATTTATATCGTCCATATAAAGCTGCATAACATCAGAGTTGATTAATTCTTGAAAAATATAGTTTACGAACCGAATGAACGCAGCTGGCGAGTTCTTGAATCCGAAAGGCACTTTATTAAATTCAAATAATCCCTCCTTTGTGACGAAGGCTGTATACGACTTGCTCTGTTCTTCCATAGGTACGTGGAAAAATCCGTTTTCAAGGTCCATTATGGTGAACCACTTTTCCAAGACTTCCTCTATGATCGGGACTGGGAAACAGTCCACTAATACCATGCTGTTTAATTTCCTGTAGTCAACGCATACTCTAAGTGTACCATCTTTTTTCTTCACGACGACAACTCTGCTGGCCACGTTTGACGATGATTTGCGCACAATTCCTTGTTCGATCCATTCCTCTACTTGCATCTTTACGGCGCTGGCTTCTTCTGCTGCTAAACGACTCGGTGAGTGATGAAACGGCTTGATTATGCCGTCGGGAACTATCTTCAGTTGGATTGGGCACTGCTTTGCAACTCCTGTGGGCTTCTGGTAACTGCTTTTTATCATCTGTTCAACTTCTTTGCAATATTGAGGCGGAGCTACGAATGATGATTCTTCAGTGACATTATATATAAGAGCATACTCATCTGTTGGCAAAGGATCAGCGTCGAGCTTCAAAAACGTGTATCCTTGCCTATCAGCGACGAAACGAAACTTTTTAATGAAATCGTGCCCCACCAGTACGTCGAAATCAATCTGGTTACTGGGGACGACTAAGAACTTCTGGTTGGTCTGCAAATTATCCACCGTAACCTCAGCATGAAAGTATCCGACAGGCTTCGTTGATGTATGACCCAGACCGCGCAACATAGTTGTGCTTTTGAAAAGTTCAACGTTCATCATGGTCTTCAACACACTCTCTTTGATTATGGTTACATCAGACCCTGTATCCACTAGACAGTCAACTTCAATGCCGTTTATCTGCATTTTTTTCATGCGTTTGCGATCAGAGATGACGCGAACTTTATCAACTTTATCGGCTTTATAAAAACAGTTACGCGAAATATGACCATTCTGATTGCACTTAAAACACTTCGTTTCAGCTTTACAATCTTTGCGCTTGTGTTCTCCTGATCCACAGTTATAGCAATATTCCTTTTTAGCACCTTGCCCACTTTGTTGTTTGAAATTGGCTTCATGCTGTTCTTTATTGCTCTTCTTTTCTGATATTTCCAAACGA
Organism: Drosophila helvetica; assembly: GCA_963969585.1. Classification (NCBI taxonomy): domain Eukaryota; kingdom Metazoa; phylum Arthropoda; class Insecta; order Diptera; family Drosophilidae; genus Drosophila; species Drosophila helvetica. The sequence continues at coordinate 32,948,259 of OZ018401.1, read as the reverse complement.
TCATAGACATCGAACTCTTCTTTCAAAGCCCTGAAGGTTTTACAGCGAAACATGGCATACTTATACTCGTTTTTTATATCCAAACCATTCACAATATGGCTTATGACAGCCGTTTCTTCAACATGTCCAACTGCTGCTATTTTTCTCATCTGCAGCAGGTACTCGTGCAGCGATTCGTCACTCTTCCTCTTTCTTTCTTGTAGCTGCCGATGAATGTCCGCACTATTATAGCTACATGTGAATTCATCCACTAATACGATCTTGAGTTCATCATAGGTGCACACGCATTCAGCTTCTAGAAACAGCTTGGCTGCACCGGTCATTTTTCCTCTGGCATGTACATACTTTTGCTTCTCAGTAAGCTCATATGCGTCGGCATTTTTTTCGAAGATCTCGAACCATTTTTCTATTGGAACCGATCTGCCATCGCATTCACTCACAATTTTACCAAAATTATCTGGGGCCATTTTCATTTGGACTTCTCGTTGCTCATCACGAAGCACTTTCAAACTTAGCAGCTTTATCATCTGATCAATTTTGTCGTCAGTCCTGTTTCCCTCATCTACAACATCTTCCATCTCGTTTGTACTCTCATGCGACGTTCCTGGTACTTCTTCCTTCTCCTTCTCTTTCTCCTTCCAATGCAGCGGCGGCGGTGTTTGCATCATCTTTACGGTTCTTTTCGGCTTGTGTATGTGTACCCCACTAAAGCACGTCTATGCGTGTCTTTTCTGCTTATGTGTGTACCACACACAACGTGTCTGTGCAAGTCTTTTTTCTGCGCGTCTCTGCGTATTTCTCTGTGTATGTACGTACCGCGCACGGACAAGGCGACGCTACGGCGCGACTTCGAATTTCACAACTTTTCGCAACCGAATTAAACAACAGACTCTTCAATTGCTGTCTACTGCTCTGCTCACAGAATTTGGATCGTTCAACTTAATGTTTATAGCCACTGGGACAACTTTACAACTTTGTGTAGCTACAAACAACAACTTTTACAGCTTTTTCAACGATCCTCTTCTGGCATCAGCCAACTTCCTCTTTTTGGTCACACACTCTGAGCTCTGTATTCGAAACGGACGAGCCCCCAAATGTAAGATTTATAATAGGATATGGTTTATTAATTATTTAAAGATCAAATAACAGTTCAAAGTGTATGTAAATAACCAAAACGTTCGTTCAACTTTAGCTCTACTTTTCGCTGCTGCTTCCAAAAACCGCTGTCTAGTATCGATGATCGCTTATCGGCTAGGTCTTATAAATATCGGTTAGGTCTTTTAAATATCGGTTAGGTCTTATCGATGGTATCTTAAGTGTAAATGTTAATTAGACAGGATAGTGTTAGCTACTTGATACCCTGCCCTTTACATTTATACCCGGTACTCGAAGAGTAAAGGGGTATATTAAATTTGTTGGAAAAATGAATGTGTGTAACACCCAGAAGGAAGCGTTTCCGACCCCATAAAGTATGTATATTCTTGATCAGCATCAATAGCCGAGTCGATATAGCTATGTCTGTCTGTCCGTCCGTCTGTCCGTCTTCATTAGCGCCTATAGCTCAGAGACTATAAGAGCTAGATCAACCAACCTTTCTATCCAAGCTCCTGTGATATCAAACCGAGACGAATTTGTTTCAAAATTTGGCCACGCCCCCTTCCGCCCCCATAAAGGACGAAAATCTACAATTTTAAAGATACGAGAAAACAAAAAAACGCAGAATCATAGAAAATGACCATATCTATCAGAATATTGAATCTGGATCAGATCTGATCATTAGTATAGCCAGAAGGAACAAATGAAATTTCAGTGGCCTTCCAAGCGCAGACTCATTCCCTCTCTCTCTCTCGCACACACCTGTGTATGTATATGTAGGAAGTAGATTTAGACATGTAGAAAAGACAGATGTAAAAAACGTATGTAAACAAAAATAGAAACATCTTATATATAAAAATCTCCGAAAAGGTTACACTTAATTTTTTTTATCTTTCTAAAGTTAAATTTGTCCTTTTTGCGAACATGTAATAAATTAGATATTTCGTTAGCTCACATACATATATACTGACTGAGTACCGGGTACCGGCCGTAGACGCGGCTCACAACGTCCCCCCTCGTTTTGTTTAAATATGTTTTCGTATTCATAATTGCCATACAAGAAGCCCAAAGAAGACGAAAAATTCGCGAATTAAGGCGCAAGCGACATTTGCGGATTAGTGTATCCGTACACATTTTTACAAAACACTTATATTCAGATTCAATTGCGTTTAGTAAACATTTGACAGGGCTGCCGCCTAAAAAATATTATTTTCTTGGCGACTATCGGAAATTGAATAATGAATACAGAGTTTGATCAAGTGTTCCGTTTTTTTTACCCATTCCCCTTGTAACTTGTCAACCCTTGCCAACTATTGATATCGATATTTTATCTGTCAAAGGAAATTCACAATTTGTTGTTTTGGTTTTTTTTGGGTGGGGTACAATTTGAGGTGGCATTAGAAAAAAAATTAATTGTATACATAACGATATACTAAAATAAATTTCTGATGTATAAATATCAACCCAAAACATTAGCTAATATGTTTATATTTTTTTTTTTCGCTCATACAAATTTATCATACAAATTTATTAGCTATGTGCAATTCCTTTTTGAAATCGCTAGCTCATTAGCAACTGGGCTTAAATCGTACAAATCTTACGAATTGCGAAAACCGGAGCGCATTTTTTTGCGATATGTCAGTCAATTCGCAATTTTTTGCGATAACCAGAGCAAAGCTGATTTTATATGACCCGTGTTTTGACGACGATATTGTACGAATCAACTGAATCTGTTGATGTAAGTTCAGCTTCTTCTAATAATTGTCAATATGACAATTACCATACCCATACGGTTTTGTACTTTAATTGATTTCGTACAGATATATTGAAGAACTTCCAATGGCCGTTTGATGGTTGGAGGTGCGATACTTCGTAATTGTTTTAACTCTTCATAGAGCTCAAATCCATTTATATCCAAGTGCGCAATAAAGCATTCGTCGTGAACGGTCGTGTTAATCTCTTGCTCGTAACCTTTTGCAATTTGTGCAGAGAATATACGTCTTAAATCTAACGAACCAGTCTCAAACTGTTCAGTATCGAAAGCTTGCATATTTAAAAAAATCCATAACAAAAATAATTATTACCCATATAAAAATCAATAAACAAAATCGAAGGCAACAAACTGCAAAAACAAAAATTCTGCCTCTGCTGCGCGTAGTTGCGTGGGAGACAGAATTTTTTTTTGTTACGTTTCGACTCCAAATATGCTGCTCTCTGGTTCAACGCTTCATAGAGTACCTACTCTCTCCCTTGCAGTGCAAGTTGGGATCTTTGCTGCGTCGCTTTGACCGCCTGCTCTCTCTAACGGATCCTACTCGTGCTCAGCTGTGCTCCTCGTAGTGTCTCTTTTGCATACATCGTCGCTGTGCTGCTGCACTCCCGGACTTGAACCTGTTGCCTCTCGCTATGTTGCATCGCTCTCCTGCTCTCTAACGGAACTTAGCTGTACTCAGCTGTGCTTTGTGCTTGTTTGTCTTTTAGAGTCTCCCTTCGTCTTGCCGCGCTCCCACTCGCGCTCTCCGTATAAAGCAGCAACATGGCCCCACCAACAAAACGCCAGCGAGAGAACACTGCTGTCGACCTGAAGACGGTCCGCGATTCTGATGCTCCATCACCGAAGCTCTTGGACCTGCTAAATGCGCGATTTGGTGAGCAAGCAGAGCTCATCTCCACCAGCATGCAGTCAGCTGAGGAGAGAATTATTGCCCTCCTTAACGAACGCATAGACCAAATTTGTGGTGAGATGGAGCAGTTGACCAAGCGTGTCAAGCAGCTTGAGGAGGAGGTAGGAGAAGCTCGAGCACTGAAGACCAAAGTTGGCGAACTTGAGATAAAACTGGAGGCAAACCAAGCAGCGCGTGCCAATGCCGAAATAGCGTCCGAGCTTCGAATGCACGGGGTACCATACACTGAGGGCGAAAACTTAAAGACTGTTTTTAACACCTTATGCTTTGCACTCAACATAACACCTGCGCCGAAATTAAAAAGCATATTCCGTGTAAAGTACGAGGCAGCAGTGCAGCCTGTGGTTGACCCCATAATACTTATCAAACTCGAAAATGTTGGGGAAAAGATTGCATTGTTGTGTCGAATTGAGCAGTTTATGCGAGAGCAGAAGAGGTGATTGAGCCTAATTGAGCTGGGCTTCGATTCTGCCGCTCTATTTTATGTAAATGATCAGCTGACGAAGGCCAACTATGTGATCTTCAAACAAGCAATGCAAAGCGTAGACTTAAAGCAGCTGTTTTCACCCGTCGTGCTTTCGTCTATGTTAAGACGAACCCTAGAGCCGAACCTCTGGGAATAGCGACTCAAGAGGAGCTCCTATCACTGCAAGCTACGATTGGCGATAATGGGAAGGACAATTCCTTTCGTTGAGAACAGCCGTAAGAAAAATGAGACTCTAGATAATAATATCATTACTATAAACCTAATTGTGTATGTCAACTCTTTTATATTTATATTTATATGGTGTGTACTTTTAATAATTGGAAACAGATTCAACACTCTGATAGATATGCTCATTCACTATGATTCTGAGTTTTTAAAATTGTGCATGCCACAGATTTTCGTCCTTGGAGTGGGCGGGGCGAAATTTTGAAAAACACTTGCAATAGTGTGATATGACAGGAGTCAGGACAGGAGTGACAGTGACAGGAGTGCAAAATTGCGTTCCTCTAGCTTTTATAGGCTCTGAGTTATAGGCGCTAATGAAGACGGACAGATGGACGGACAGACAGACATAGCTATATCGACTCGGGTATTTTGTTCTGATCAAGAATATATATACTTTATGGGGTCGAAAACGCTTCCTTCTGGGTGTTACACACATCCATTTTTTCAACAAATCTAATATACCCCTTTACTCTTCGAGTACCGGGTATAAAAATCAGAATTCAGATATTAGAAATGAAATTAAACTCGAGTATAAATGTTTAGAATTGAAATAAAGTATATAAACTATATTATAAGATTAAATAATTTTGTGACAAGTGGTTGAAGAAAATCCAAATAAATAAATAAAAGATTATAAATACTCCTCAGTTCTGAGATCAATGCTCAACTCTCGAAATTTTGACAAAAAAATTGAGTCCCTTGAAAATGACGCAGAGAATTCAAGCGATTTCGATTAAGGAGAGAAGTCATACAAAAATTCATAAATGTTCATGATTTGTCATGCTACTCTACATTTACATATACCAATACTTAGTCAATATGGGCGCCCTCAGCCAATGTGCGCACACTGCAAGATGAAGCCAAGTAGCCAAATATACATATATGTATGTATATAGGTTAGGTTAGGTTAGGTAGAAGCGGTTGCCAGGCTCGCCAGGAGCCCACCACACATAGGCCGATTACGGCCCGTTGTGATACCGCAAGAGAATCTTTTCCCTTTCCGCGTCGTGACACCTTAATGTCAGCAGTTATCCCATCCGGCTGCTCTTATGAAGTTTGCTATCTTCCTGGGACAGATTGTGGACATTTCTGAAATGTCTGCTATGAAGGGCGAGCCTATATGTTGTAGCCTTCTTCTGCTGAGAGCTGGACAGGAGAAGAACAGATGCTCCACCGTTTCTTCTTCTTCCTCGTCTCTGCAGCTTCGGCAAAAATCGTTATATGGGGCGCCCAGCCTGTTTGCATGGGTGCTTATTAGCCAGTGTCCCGTAAGGGAGCGTATGACTGCGCTACACCTTCTTCTGCCGAGCCTGCATAGCTCAGAGGTGCGTTTTCTGTCTATAGTCGGCCATGTTTGCCGGGTTATTCGACATCGTGGTACCGATTGCCACATGTGTTCTCTTAATCGCTTATATTGCTCTTTTATGATGAGTTTACAGGTGGCCATAGGCATTCAAATATCTTCCTTATCTTGAAGGACGGGGATAGTAGTGCCAGATCTGGTCAACTCGTCTGCTATGCAGTTACCTTCGATGTCGCGATGACCCGGGACCCATATAAGGTTGATAGCAAATTGCTGAGCCATCTCGTGAAGAGATTTGCGGCAGTCTGCCACGGTGGCCGAGCTCGAGGAAATCGCATTTAGCGATTTGATCGCGGCTTGGCTGTCGCTGTATATGTTTACATTGGTTACCAAGATGGTAACTTCCTGAAGGAAGTTCAGTGCTTCCCTGATTGCAATGACCTCCGCCTGGAAGACGCTGCAGTGCTCTGGAAGCCTGAAGGAGTGCCGTATGTTTAGCTGTTCGGAATAGATTCCTCCTCCGACTTTGTTATCCAGCTTCGATCCATCTGTGAAGATGTGTATGGCCCTTTGTGGGCCTGGATGTCCCTGGAGCCATTCGTCTCTTTTGGGGATGATTATATTGAAGGGGGTGTCTGTGTGCTCCCTTGGGACGCAGTAGTCTGTTTTTGTGGGAACAGTACCGCTATTCAATATTGATGAGTGACCCATGAGCTGTGGAGCCCATTGGTCAGAGTCTGTCAGACGTATTGCTCCCATTTCTGCACGCTCTTTTCCTGCCAGGTCGAGGCTCTGGAGGCATAGGATGGCATTTAACGCATCATTCGGTCTGGTGCGAAGGGCTCCACTGATGCTTAAGGCAGCAGTTCTTTGAACTTTGCTCAATTGTTTGGTGATCGTCCTTTTTGATAGGGCCGGCCACCACACTGTAACTCCATAGAGTAGTATAGGTCTAACTATTGCTAGATATATCCATTGGACTATGCTTGGGTTCATGCCCCATTTTAAGCCAATAGCTTTTTTGCATGTATAGAGGGCTATCGTAGCCTTTTTATACCCGGTACTCGAAGAGTAAAGGGGTATATTAGATTTGTGCAAAAAATTAATGTGTGTAACACCCAGAAGGAAGCGTTTCCGACCCCATAAAGTATATATATTCTTGATCAGCATCAATAGCCGAGTCGATATAGCTATGTCTGTCTGTCCGTCCGTCTGTCCGTCTTCATTAGCGCCTGTAGCTCAAAGACCATAAAAGCTAGAAGAACACAATTTTGTATCCAGACTCCTGTCCTATCGCACTGTTACAAGCGTATTTCAAAATTTCGCCCCGCCCCCTACCGCCCACTCCAAGGACGAAAATCTGTGGCATGCACAATTTTAAAGATACGAGAAAACTGAACTAAACTAACGCAGAATCATAGGGAATGAGCATATCTATCAGAGTGTTGAATCTGGATCAGATAAGATGATAAATATAGCCACAATGAAGAAAACCATTTCGAAATGCATCGTTCCCTCTCGCTCTCTCTCACACACATGGATAGGCGCTATGCCTGATCGAATTTTGTGACGCCTAGTTCTCAGAGTCTATAAGAGCTAGAACCACCAAACTTTCTATCCAAGCTCCTGCGATATCAAACCGAGACGAGTTTGTTTTTAAATTTGGCCACGCCCCCTTCCGCCCCCACAAAAGATGAAAATCTACAATTTTGAAGATACGGGAAAACCAAAAACGCAGAATCATAGAAAATGACTATATCTATCAGAGTATTGAATTTGGATCAGATCGGATCCTTGGCAATCTGCGCGAAGGATATGTTTGGGAGAACTCTAGACCGCTTTGTAGTCGGTCCAGGCATCTCCTGTGAGCGCTGCCTTTTCGGTAGTGGCGCCTGTTGTCGCTCCGCGGTGAAATCTGGGAGCACTGCCGAGGCCCACATTACCCTATTCAGCCAGTTGGCTGATGGGCTTGCTGTTTTGCTCGCGTTTTGCCGACGGAGTATTTGCCCGGCATTCCTCCTTTCGGCAAACTATCAGAGTATTGAATTTGGATCAGATCGGATCATAAATATAGTCAGAAGGAACAAATGAAATTTCAGTGGCCTCCCAAGCGCAGACTGATTCCCTCTCTCTCTCGCACACAGTCGTGTATGTATATGTAGGAAGTAGATAAAAACATGTAGAAATGGCAGATGTAAAAAATTTATGTAAACAAATATGGAAACATCTAATAGATCAAAATCTCCGAAAAGGTTCGACTTAAATTTTTTTTTTTTGACTAAAATTAAATTTTTCCCTTTTGCGAACATGTAATAAATTACAACAAGCTCACATACATATATACTGACTGAGTACCGGGTATAAAGTAGACGCGGCTCACAACGTTCCCCCTCGTTTACTCTGTCCTTTGTGTTCAGGTTCCAGTTTAGCTTCTTGTCAATTACCAACCCTAAGTAACTGGCACTGTCGCTGAAGGAGAGCCTGCAGCCGTTTAGTGAGGGGGGGTTGAGAGGCGAAATCTTATATTTATTTGTAAATAACACAAGTTCCGTTTTCGAGGGGTTAACTCCCAGACCTCGAGATTCCGTCCATTCAGACAGTTTCGCGAGCTTAGCGGTCATTAGGTCGCAGAGTGTTTGCGGGTATTTCCCCGAAAAGATAACCGCAACGTCATCCGCGTATGCCACAACTTTGCAGCCCCCTCCCTCCAGGTCACATAGGATCTTGTTGACTGCTATGTTCCATAGAAGAGGAGACAGGACACCACCTTGCGGTGTGCCTCTGTTGACATACCTTGACGGGGTGGACGATCCCATTGATGATGTCACCGTCTTGCATGTGAGCAATTGATCGATGAGCATCACCAAGTGACGGTCCACCGCAAGATCAGTCAGCGCTTCCGTAATGGCATCCGGCACGACATTGTTGAAAGCTCCCTCGATATCGAGAAAGGCTATTAAGGAGTATTCTTTTAGGTGAAGAGATTTCTCTATCACTGAGACTACTGCGTGAAGTGCCGTTTCCGTGGATTTTCCTTTTCGGTAGGCATGTTGTGAGCCTGATAACAACTGGGGACTTATAGTTGTCCTCAGTTGTAGCCCGACAAGTCTCTTAAAGGTTTTGAGAAGAAAGGACGATAGGCTAATTGGTCTGAAGTCCTTTGGAGTTGAATGTGAGGCTTTTCCCGCTTTGGGAATGAAGACTATCTTTGCCTTAAGCCAGGCATGTGGTATTTTTCCCACCACTAGTATCTTCTTGAAGATACATTGCAGCCATTTGATGGCCATATCGCCTTCCTTTTGTAGTTGGGCCGGAATGATCCGGTCCGGGCCTGGAGATTTGAATGGATGAAAGCTGTTTATTGCCCAGCTGATGTTCCGTTTTGTAAGGATGTGCGTCATCAAAGTTGCCGAGCCTTCACTAGAGAGGCGTGCCGGCTCGGTGGTAGTACACCCGGGAAAGTGAGTGTCGAGAAGAATGTGTAGGGACTCCTTACTTGAGTTAGTCCACGTACCATCACTTCTTATAAGGTACCCCACCGCGGGGGTCGTTTTGGAGAGGATCTTGCGTAGCCTTGCGGTTTCCGACGTTTCTTCGATTTCAGAGCAAAATTTTTGCCAAGAGGCTCTTTTTGCCTTCCTTGTTACTTTTTTGTAAAGGGACAGACTGGTCTTATAGTCTGCCCAGTGTTCCTCCCCGTTAGCGCTTTTGGCTCTGTTGAAGAGAGTCCTGCAGCTTTTCCGTAGGATATCTATTTGTTTTGACCACCAGGGGGGTTTATCTTTTCCCATATGTCTGTTTGGGGGGCATGCTGCCGTGAAGGCTTGGTTGCATGCTTCGGTGAGCCTTTCCATTAGACGGTTTAAGTCGTCCTCTGTGTTCGGGCATACTGGTGCTTCGGGGGGAAGAAGTTTTTCCATTTCTGTACTATATTTTTCCCAGTTGGCTTTCCTGGGATTAATGTAGTCAGTGGGTTTTGGGCTCTCGAGAGATAGTATCATCTCGATGTACCTGTGGTCAGAGAAGGAATGTTCATTTAGGACTTTCCAACTCTTGACTGTGTCTGACAGTTTGTGAGACACTAGTGTGAGGTCGATAACCTCTTGCCGGTTCTTTATTATAAATGTAGGGTAATTTCCCCGATTACAGATTAGTAGGTTAGAGTTTAGGATGAAGCTGAACAGTCACCCCTTACGTTTGTGTCCGAGCTCCCCCATTGGCTGTGGTGAGCGTTGGCATCGCAGCCTATTATCAGGCCTACGTTTGACCTCTCGCTATCGCTGGCTAGCTTGCGAACGAGGTCACTCGGAGGATCGCATTCCTCGTGAGTCATGTAGGACGACATCAGTCTAAGATGCGTACCCTCCAACTCTAGGCTTACAGCCGTGTTGTCGCCATTGCTAAAGTTATGGAACAGAAAAATGTTTAGGTGTTTTTTTGCAAGAATGCAGGTACGAATTTTAGATTCTTCTTGGGTTACAATCAGCTTGTACTCCTTCGTCGCTAGTCCACAGACCTTATCTCCTACTATCCAAGGCTCCTGGACTAGGACTATGTCGGCTCCGCTCTCGATCAAGCGGAGTATGAGGGAAGCAGATGCTGCTTTACTGTGGTGGAGATTTATCTGTAGGAGTCTCAGAGACATCATTGAAACCGAAGTTCAGCTCTCCCTTAGCTGCCTCTATCGGGTCCAGAGACTCCTTGTTGAGTACGAGCACAGCCTGGTTCATCGGTCCCTGTGTCGTCTCAACCTTTACTACCTTCCAGTTTGTAGTTGGAAGTTGTGGATTGCACCTCTGCAGCATTTTGAGGATGCGCTCAGGCTCCTTGAAGGTAGCCGGCACCCATAGTCTTGCCCGCGGTCTACTGGGCACCTCGCTCCAGTCTACTGCGACGAGCTTCGCCCCAGCGTAGACCTCACCGATCTGCGCCACCAATGCTTTGTACAGCTTCACGGAGCGCTCGTCTTCACAGGCAATAACTTTAATATTGCCCTGGAACCACCCCATGTCCTTGCAGACAGGAGGTGGCCCGGGGTCATTTTCGAGGAGCTCGAAGCAGCGGTCGGCCAATGCCGCTTCCACCCACTTCCACTGGCTCCTAGGTATTTTACCCTCCGCGCTGCCCTTGTCAAGGACGCCGATTAGCGTCCTCTTCTTGGCAATCTGCGCGAAGGATATGTTTGGGAGAACTCTAGACCGCTTTGTAGTCGGTCCAGGCATCTCCTGTGAGCGCTGCCTTTTCGGTAGTGGCGCCTGTTGTCGCTCCGCGGTGAAATCTGGGAGCACTGCCGAGGCCCACATTACCTTATTCAGCCAGTTGGCTGATGGGCTTGCTGTTTTGCTCGCGTTTTGCCGACGGAGTATTTGCCCGGCATTCCTCCTTTCGGCAAACGAGAACTTCCTGGCTTGGGTACTTGTCGATGGCAAGTCAGCCCCCGCCACTTTACCAGGAGGTCGGGCAGCCGCACTGATGCTTTGCTGCCTTTCCAGGGTATTGGTTTTGGGAGGTGCTTTGCTACCCACCCCAGATTCAGGGTGGGACCCCCTCGGGTCCGTACCAGCGCCTTCCACCGAGCAGGTCTTTCCTGCTGTTGAGCTGGTTTGGCCAGGCCTGCCTGCCTCCCAGTTGACTTTTGGGGAGTGCCAGACTCGGTTTTTTGGTTTTTAGTTGTTGTTTTGTTGTTTTCCATATTAGATCCCACGATTTGCAAAGAAAGGACGGTCCGTCCGGGCAGAGATTCACGTTGCCCGGATAAGGCATCATTAGAACAGGAAGCTGTCAAGTCCCTGAGCTCTCTGTTAACGACTGAGCTAGTTTTAAAACCGGGCCCTCAGCCAGGCTGACTCTCGGCACGGGTCGAATGACACCTTAGTCCGGCCCGGTGTGAAGTGAGTGTGGGGGTTGGGATGTGGGTAGGTAGTGTGTAGGGATGGGACTGTGTGAGCTACTTATACGAGGCGGCACCACAAGCGCATCATCAGTGTTGCTACTTCGTGAACACCCGCTGGCTGTCCGGGACTGCTTATTTTGGGTACTCTCCATAGGTATGCCCGTTTATTTGCAGCTGACCTACCTATCGAGGTAGGCCGTTCGCTATCCGCAACCTGCGACCCGTCCGGTGGCCTCAGCTGGGCCCCCTTTGAGCCACCTCACCAGCTCATCAGACCAGATGTATGTATGTATCTTCTGTACTATAAATCTGTAGAAAATGTGTATGTAAGGGGCTATCTCAGCTACGCGTGCACCAAATTGCATGGTGCAAAAAAAAAAAATTTTTACTTTTCTATAAAAAGGTTCGTCAAAAACTAAAACTAAAAGCTTTGAAATTGTTGCCCAAAATATGTGGTTTGAACGCCTATTTCACTTCATTGAATCCAGCAGCGAAGCCCGCGCGTCTGCTGTTATATTATATATGTCGGGGATGTATAAGAAATAAAGAGATGAAAGGAAATGTTAACAGAAATATATAGTATTAAGAAAGAAGAATATTAAATAAGTACAGAAGCAATGCGTTAAACTCATCTGTTATTACTTCTATTCGTGTTTCTGCTGAGAGCGAGGTTTGAGAGCGAGAGAGAGGTTCGTCTCAGGCGAGTGTGGCGCGGCGGTGTTGTTGTCTCAGAGAGAGAGAGAGAGAAAAAAGCAAAAGGGATTGCTGAAGGAGAGCAATTGAATGAGGCAATGCCGAGTCTGGTGTTGTGTGAGTGAAGAGAGGCTGGTACGAAGGAGAGTAGTTCAGTTTTGCTCATGAGTTCGAAACTAGAGACAAATCGCCGCGACTCACTGCGTTCAAAGTTGGAAAAAATGCAAGAAGGAAAAGAAGAAGTGCACCCCGTTCCCTCGCCCCTGACATATATATGTGATATATTTTATATACTCCACATATAAAATTAAAACATCGCCTTTGGAATATGGCGCCACCTAAAATTTGGCGGCCAGTGTGACCGCTCCGCTCGCCCTGCCCTAAAACCAGCCCTGATAATATACGTACGACCTACATTGTAGGTATACTACAAAATTTTATTCCGATCCATTTAAATAATGATTTATCATTGACAAAAATCAACGATCCAGAAAGTTTGGCATCCTGGTGACCTAAGGTTGCTGACGGCAAAGACATGCCGGACAGTGGGACATCAGACAAAAAGAGGTTGGGTGGCAAAAGTCAAAGAATTTTTTGAGCGCTTTTGATAAAATGAAATGTGCGAGGCAGCGTCACTTAAATCGATCTAGAAGCCAAAGGCTTCAATCTCCCAAAGTGGGATTCGGAACTTAGGTAAAGAAATATTCAATGAACATATACAAAATATATCTCGGGAAAATTTAATGAAGTTTTTTTTTTGTAAAGTCATGTCAAAGCTGAAAAACAACCCAAAAATTAGGTACTAATCATATGCGCTATTTTGCGCACATTTTGCGCTACCTAAATGATGTTGATGGTTATTAATTAATATGCAGGATAGTCTTTTTACCTTTGACCTGATTTTTTTACCAGGTTTTCTAACCTGTCTTTGATTATGTCAAAGTTTAATACATACATAGGTACACTGCGCGTCATCAGGTTAGCGCCCCCCCTTACACTCACAGTCAATGTTAAATAATATCTAAATCATTCGAACTGCAGCTTTGAAATTTGTATATATTATACTACAGTGAGTTTTCTTTAAAATAAGACAACAATGGTTGATGTAGCAATAATGAACATTTTTTAATAAATTTTTTAGTAAAGTGTTTTAAAAAGTGTAACAAAAAATTGGTCATCAGGTTAGCGCCCCCGCGATAAATTTAATTTAATTAAGTTTTTGATCAATAATGGTACTTCTAACACATTTATATAATATTCTAATCATTTTTAAGTAATGTTAGTAGTACGTAGTCCCGCCTTTGTTTTTAATAACTTCAAAAATTCGATTGGGAATTAAATTGTAATGTTGTTCAATATATTTTAGTGATATGGTTGACCAAGCGTGTTTGATCCCTTCGATTAACTCTGTTTTTGTACTATATTGCTTTCCGGATTCGTCTACTTTCCTGACCAACCATCCCCAGACGTTCTCAATGATGTTTAGGTCGAGTGAGTATGGTGGCCACTCGAGGACATCCACTTTTTGGGACTGAATCCATGACTTCACGGATCGGTCAATGTGGATTGGAGCATTATCGTGCTGGAAAGTCCACTGCAGATTTT